>LBNU01000304.1:32225-44888 GCA_014162995.1 Artemisia annua
GAAGTGATAGATGATCCTAAGGGAGAAGAGGGAGCTAACCCTCTCAAGTATGTTGACCCCAGAACAAGGATTGAGAAAGATAGTTTGTTTAATATGCAATTTCCTTGTAAAATTGGATTTAGGAGCTTCGATGCTTACCTTAACTCGTCCTGACCCACGAGCATAATCTTACGCGCTGAATATAATAGAATCATGGTGAATGAGTTAGAATACCAAGGAGATAATATTGTTGCTAGAACTAGAACATTGCACGTGTTTGTTGGGAGCTTTGTTTATTTAGTTGACTTTATGTTTATGGAGAATCTAGGCGAGTTTGTTGATAGTAACTTAACCCAAGTTGTGTTTGGAAAACCCTTCAAAAGGTTAACCAATTTAGACGAAAAACTCATGGAAGGGTTAATTACATTTTCAGACGGGGATGAAGATTTTGTGTATCAAATGCCCCGTGCACACCGTAGGTATAAGAATTTTTCTATTGAGGGATGTAATAGGCTTCCCCCTCTAGATATGTTGAGTGAGAAGGACATAAGAAAAGGGCTCAAATATCCTCATGAAAAGAATAAGAGGTATTATCGCAGATGTTTAGAGCTAAGTGATGACTATAAGAGAGATGAGGCAACAATTAGGTGGCTCACACTTGGATACGTGAGCATTAGTGACACTAGGTGAAAGTGACTTTGAGTCTAGCTACAAGACTCGTTAATAAAGAAAAGCGCTTCTTGGGAGGCAACCCAAGCTTTATTTGTTTCGTGTGTTTGTTTGTTTGAATTTGTTTGTTTCCGTATGCATGTTTTATTTTTATCATTATTGATTCATGTTTCAAATTAAAATTGTGAAAATGCTTTATTTTGTGTTTAACCTCGTCTTAACTACATATAAAGGTATTTTGCAAAAGATAAGTGTAAGGGAAATCTAAATTTATTTATAAGAACGGATTGAAACATGAATTGTAATGATATAAAATAAACATACATATTAGTATTTGTTAGAGTCAAATGCTTGTATCAAGTCATAATGAAATTTTACAGGATTCCAGGAGTTAAGGTATTTGTTTTTTCAGAAATTTTCCGGAAACTAAACATAAGGATTCTGTGAGATCAATTCTGACGGCGTCAGCCTTTAAAAGTTGACGGAGTCAGCCTTTGAATTTCAGAAAACATTTTAAAATTTAGTTTTTCTGCCGGATTATAAAAATTACTGCACCTCTAATTCCAGGAATCTACAAAATTTTCATTCCACAAGCATTATATCCTTATATAGATTTTGCCGCCGATTTTACACGAGGTTTGCCTAGTTTGTTTTCTCAGGTTTAACAGGTTATTTTGGACAAGAAGGTGAATATGGAATCAAGTTCATGACATCAAGCTTTTGGAGTCGCTTTGAGCTTGGAGCTTTTACATCATCTTGGAAGAAGATCTAACCATGTTACCACACGATCCACATCAAAAATCAGGGGAGTATTTGTTTCATTCTTTCTTTTTTCTACTTTTACATCTTTTATGTGAACATTGGGGACAACGTTCGGTTTAAGTGTAAAGGGGTAAATGAAAGCACCTTAGAAAATGCTTTTACGCTTGATTTTTGTTTTGTCTAATGGTACTTGTGTAATAAAACCGAGAGAAACATTTGTTAGGGCAATTTTAGCACAAATTTAAATTTTTTTACAACATTTAGAAGTGATACTTTAGGAATAATAAGCGTCTCATGGATAGGGAATTGTATGACTAGCACAAAAAATCGTACCACTCAAAAAAATTTCCCCCCAAATATGTGAGGTTCGCCCCTAGAATTGTAGGAAAAGCATTCATTTTTGATGCTTGTGTGTGTACCGGTAGCCTATAGATTCAAGAACTTGTGTTAGGACCATCCCAAATCCACAAGCGAGACTACATTCGTGTAGTAAGATTTACTACATGATAAGAGGCATTAGGATAACCCATGTTTTACATCTGTAATATAATTACTTTGACTACATTAGTCAAGTAATTCTCCCACACCTTAGCGTTGTACTCATTTTTAGTACACGATACCCCTGGTATACCCCTTAGAGCCTATCTTTTCGTTTCTAACTTTAAGCGTTATACTTAAAGGAAGAATTTCTTTACAATCCACCCCAAATGTACACCCAAATCGCCTTAGCCTACCTTGTATGCACTCATCTTTAGTGCATTATTGTGACAACATATGTTTAAACCCTTAGTTAATTGTCTAATTGATTACATGGTTGCTAAGTCGAGTCATATCCTTGTACATATTGTTTTGGGATGATTGGGACTCATGGGTAAAGTACTAATGTAATTGAGTAATGGGGAAGAAGTCAATTATTACCCCCACATGTGCGTTAATGTTTTAAAGTACTCCAAGTTTTTCAATTATCATAATACGAGTCATTAGAATAGTTTCTGGTAAAGTATGTAAAAGTTCAAGTGTAAGGGGAGAACCGAGGCCCCTATGATGTATTATTTTAGATGTGTTGAATCTATGTATCTTTGATAGATCTTGTAGCTCTCGTTGATCGTTAGCAGTGTCTATGTAATCACAAACACTCTAATAGAGAATCTCCAAAGCTTGTATTCTAATGCGGAAAACAAATACAAACATAAACAATGAATACTAAGAACGTTTAATCCTCTATGGATTATATATTGATAACTTGTAAACTCGTTCGTTTCATTGAACATAAACTTGTGTTCCTTTTATAGACAAGGAACCCTAACCTAAACCGTTTCACAAGAAACGTATATTCTATAAACTTTAAATGATATGCATTTATCTTTTCCTAATATAACTCATGCATATCCTAACTACATTACATAATGCGCGGTTTTACTATGTCTGCAGAAACTAAAAATGTTGAAACTATGTCTTCAGCAGTATCACATCTTCAGCAGAATCTGTGTCTTCAGCAGATTCCTTCAGCAGTAACCATCAGTAGAATTCTCACTTAGCAGAATTCCCAACAATCCTCCCCTAATCTTGAATTTGACAGAGTTAAGTTCAAGATTCCTTGATAGATCAGTAAGCACAAAAATTGAAAGAGGATTGTCTTCAAACATCAGCAGCAAAGATCCAAAAGGATAACATCTCTATGATGAATAAGCTTGAAACACCATATCTTTGCAGCAACATATGACATTAGATACATCAAAACATATTAGTTTCATACTATTCTCATCACATCCAGGTGTGTTAACTCCTGTGAGAGGTGAATCATTGAGAATAATGGATTTGATGTCTTTTTACCAATAGCCATCACTACTGGAGTAGCCAAATGTTTAAGTTCGAAAACCATGGTACACTGATAACCATATGATTTTTAGTAAATCATCAACTATAAACGGATTTGATTTGTCTTTACCTGTAGCCGTTTGCTCAGGACTAGCCAATTCTTAAAGAACACATCCTTGGTGAATTGATAACCAATATGGATTTCCACTGCCTTTACCACAAGCCATATACTTATGGGCTATTCAATTCTTAGGATTTTCACAGAATAAGATCTATGGTGAATTGATGACCATTCAACTCTCAGCAATGAAGCGTGGGTGAGTTGAGTACCCTATGGTTTTGAGCAAACCATTACAGCTATCAACAGATTTGATGTGTCTTTACCAAAGCTGTACCCTTTGGACTAGCCAACTCTTTGATGGACACAAGTCACATCAGGTGAGTTGAAAACCATCAATAGAGTTACTATACAACAAACCTGCAAACAGTTAGTAAAATAAAACACATTTTTTTTAATAAGAAATAAAAATAAAAATAAAAATATCCAACAATTACCCCAAAGAAGTATCAATGGTGACTCCATGCTGTGCTTTCATACCCATTTTGAACTGAATACTTCTCCTTATAGATTTAACCAATTGTCCAGCATGAGTCATGTCATTGCCACACACATCACAAGGAACAAGCAGCTTCATCTCCAACATTTGATTCAGAATCCTTAGAGAGATGGGATAGGTAATCTCAGCACACATGTAGAGAACCTTTCCAGCATCAGTAGACAACACATGAACATTGGGTAGAGGATAAAATTTCCAATTAGATACCTCCCATCTTGACTGTCCCATCCAAACATCAACCCTCTACTAAGATGAAAATTTGAATCAAACAACACAGTGAAATCTCCTCTCAAATACATACCACTCCCAGTAGGTTGTTTGTTCTTATAAAAGGATGTAACCCAAGAATACAAATTCAGCATATCTTGTCTATCCACCAAAGTTAAAATTTCACTCAGAAAAGAGAAATATTTAACTGTCCCATCTGCTCTGTGGATAACATTAATGTCCTGATCCTTGTATTGAACTGGTAGAACCTCCCAACTAACCAAAGGAACATGAGGAATAGGATCTTCACCATCATCCTCCTCAACCTCAATATATTCAGAATCATCTAAGGGAGTAACCAAACTAGTAGGAGGTCTCTTCCCGCCCTGAGTCTTCCTTCTTGTGGCAGTAGAAGATGCATCAGTAGTATCTGGCTCAGATTTAACTGGAGTTGAGTCAGGTACTGAAGGATCAGCAGGAACATCTGTAGATGCTTCAGCAGGAACATCTGTAGATGCTTCAGCAGGAACAGATTGCTCAGTAGGATCTGAAACTGCTGAAGATGCCTGAGCAGGATCTGGAACTGCTGAAGGTGTTTCAGCAGGAACAGATACTGAAGGTTCAGCATCCTTAGGCACATCAAGATTAGCTCTAGCCTTTGTTGCCCTTGCAAGATCAGCCTTGTCATCTTCTAGCATCCTCTGAATAGCTTCCTCACTTAATAGATCCTCCATAATTTGCTTCTTTGTTCTTTGCCTAGTAACTGGTCCTGTATGAACCATAGGAGCCTTTCCCTTATCAGGTAGACCAGAAGATTCAGCAGGATGAGGTGTATCAGCAGGAGTCTCATGTGTAGACTTCAGCCTTTTAGAAGGTGGTTCCTCAAGTGTTTGCTGAACAGAACTCTTCTGGCTTAAAGACATAATGTAGTTATAAGCACGCACCAGTTTCTCATGAGGCATATTCCAAACCTTGGCTTTACTCCATCCAGAATTAAACACTGCTGGACTCATATTTTTCACCACCACTCGCATAGTATGAGTTATTTCAGCTTGAGTGGGAGGTTTGGACAATTTAGCTTTGAGTTTCTTTGCATCCTCTTCTTTCTTTTTTTTCCTCAGCAAGGCAATAATGTCATCAGTAGTAGCATTATCACCTAGTAGATCCCTAGAAAGAGAGGCATTGGAAGCAATTTGAGCTCCAATATTCATCCAGTCACTCTCATCAAACTCAGCCACCTTGGCATCCAGCTCTTTTCTTCTTTCTGGTGGTAAGGTAGACACATAAGTAGCCTGTACTCTGTCAACCTNTCAGCAAGGCAATAATGTCATCAGTAGTAGCATTATCACCTAGTAGATCCCTAGAAAGAGAGGCATTGGAAGCAATTTGAGCTCCAATATTCATCCAGTCACTCTCATCAAACTCAGCCACCTTGGCATCCAGCTCTTTTCTTCTTTCTGGTGGTAAGGTAGACACATAAGTAGCCTGTACTCTGTCAACCTTTGCATTTAGCTTTGCCTGTTCTTGTTCAGCCAAAGCTTGACTCTTCTAAAGTTCCTCATGTATCTCAAAAAGTCTCTCTTGGGCAAGTACTTCCTCCTTAGTGATCTCATCTTTACCAAGATCCTGATCTACCACATGAATTTGAGCTTGTTCAGTAGCCTCAAACAGCTTATCAGCAGAAGAAGGTGCATCATCATGAATCTTTGGAGAAGAAGGCTTGGCAGGCTTAGCATATGCAGAAACATAGTCAGAAGTGTCAAGATGGGTAGGAGAAGACAACTTGACACAACTATCAGAATGATCAATATCCATGAATTGAACATCAGCATCAGCAGCACCAGACTGCTCTTTTGGACCTATACTTGGACTCAGCACCTTAGGAGTGTCAGCAGTTGCAGGTTTTGGAGATAGAGAAAGAGAGGCAGATACCTTTGTTGCAGTTTCAGCAGGAACCTCCAACTCATCCTCTGAATCAACCACAAATTTTCTTTTCTTTGTGTTTCCCAGTTGAGCTTCCAAAACCTTGACTCTCTCTGTCAGTTCACTTATTTGACCCCCAAGATTTGTTTTGGTCTGCTTTAACTCTCTTTCCAAGTCACCAACTTGTGCAACATACCTGTTTAGCAACTCATAGACAGTGGTTAGTGAAATGGGGTCCTCAGATGTACCATTTGGTTTACCAGAGGTTTGAGGAGCTTCATTGGACCTGTTAGGAGACATATGAACATCATCACCTGTAGTGGTGGTATCAATCAAGACCTCTCTAGCTGGGCTAGAAGTCTGAGGTGCAGTGAATATTGGTGTCTCAGTATTAGGTTCAGTAGCAAATGTGTCAAAGAACTCATCAAAGTTACCAAACTGGTCAGTCATGGGTGTCTGTTCTACATTCCTAGGGTCAGCAGATCCTTCACCAACATTCGTGGCTGGTTCCAGAGGATCAGCAGAATGCTCATCAGGAGCAATAGTCCTAGAAGAAACCACCTGCTGTTCATCAGCAGCCACTGAGGTTGAAGCCTCAGCAGCATAAGATGTACCAGCAGCATCCTTAGCTGCGAATGCATTTGCATCAGCAGTTTCAGGAATAGGTGGAATATCACCTTCATCAGCATGAGGACTAGGTGGATTATCACCTTCAGCTACAACAGCATTGTCACTAGTGGGCAACATAGCTGGAGGTAGAGGCCAATGGATGCCAGAAAAACCACTCTCCATGTTTGAAAACACTTTAGAAGCTATTTCATTAACAGGTGTGTGTGTTCTATCTATTGTTTCAATACCTATGATGATTTGAAGAAACCTAGGGTACATATAAAATTTATTTTTAACAGCCTGAATATTACTAATCATGGCCCTAAAAATATATCTAGAAAAATTAAAATTTGTACCCTTGGAGATATTAGCAACAGCACACGCCACATGAGTAGAAAAATGATCCAGACCTCCTGTCTTATTACTCACGCACTTCAACAAGGTATGCACCAGAAACTTCCATTTTGGGCAAAAGAGCCTCTTGTACCACACCTTGCCATCCCCTTGATAACCAATAACTCTCAATGCTGGAAGTATCACAGACTTATCTTCATGATATTCACCATCCGCATCTTTTAATTGAAGTTTGCTGCGGATCAATGACTCAGTGACCACATACTTTTTCCCATTAATCCAAGCAACAATTTTAGTCTCAGCTTCTGCTACCACAGCCGAATTCCAAAATTGTGTGACCAATGATTCACACACTAGATCCGGACAATGTGTCAGAGCAAAGTGGAGATTAGACCTCTTTAAGAAATCCACCATCGGTTCAAACACTTCTTTTCCTTTAACTTTACCCAGAAAAGCAATTAGGTTATGTTCACTTTTAAACACAAGGTTTGCCATAGTGAAATTATGAGAAAGAAATGATCCTGAGAGGTTAGAAATGGATTTGAATTTATAACGAGTGTGATGCAGTTATTTTGGAGTGGGATACACACGATTAGTTATATAAAGAAGTTACCAATAATCGTGGGGGTTAGTTGAAAACGAATCTTTAGAGAATCGTTTGACTAATTTTGACTTTAAAACTTACCCAAAATAAAACACACTTTTTACCCATCAGCAGATTGGTAAGTCAATCCGTAGAACCCCAGGGTCAATCCGCAGTATCCATAACAGGCTGTCATCCACTCCCACCTTTTGCAACTGACGCTTCATTAAACGTCTTAAAAGCCCAATCAGTTTTATAAATACCTCTCAAATCATACTTAATCATAATCAACCATTGAATAACCACTTTTACACCCAAAATCACACCATGAGCATTATATACATATCATCTTATTCAGATTCATCAGAGCACAATGATCCACCACCACCACCACAACCAATGCCTATTCCACCACCACAACCAATGCCAGTGAGAAGAATCCGTGGTTGGAGAACCAAAGAAGAGGCATGCAAACGTCGACATGATGTACCAGCTCCTCCTCCTCCACCAGCACCACCAGCACCACCTTTACTTTTTCCATCCTCTAACTCAGATACATCTGATTCAGATACCTCTGAGTTATTGTTCTATGAGGATGTCAACGAAGGACCTTCTGAACGTCCACCTCTTTCAAAGCTTCTATCAGAGGAGATGGAGCGTGTTCTGACTGGGATGAGGCTAATTCCAGTTCCTCAAGATCACAAGAGATTGGAAAAACCACCTCCCCAAGTATTGGGGCTTGTTTGTAAGAGGCTATGGACCCCTGAGACAAAGCCCAAAGATGTGGAGAAAGTGCTGAAGAACATGAGAGATGGTGAAGGCACTTCTGACCCCAAGGGTAAAGGCAAGAGGAAGATGGATTAGGTTTTAAATTGTGTTTTGTTTAGATGATAGGATCAATGTATCTTCCTTTTTATGAACATTAATAAAACTCTGAACTTTTGTTTCATAGATAGTCATTCATAAATGTATGCATATTGTAGATACCTCTAAAAAGATATAATAATTTTATCAGCAGATACCACAATCAGCAGAAACTCCTATCAGCAGGAACTGGTTTCCGTAGGAACCATGCAATCCGTAGAATGGGCTACAGTAGTATGATACTAAATATCTGTTCCTACCTAACTATCATTAAACACTGTTGACTTTGACTTTTGCCTATAAAGCAGATCCAAACTTTCATCAACCCTCATTCCTCAATTTTATCCCAAACCATGTCTTCCAAAACTGAGATCATCGATCTAACCTCTTCCTCATCATCATCATCATCTAGTGATGGTTGGAATACATACTTTCCACCCATTAAACGACCCAGTACACATCCAGTAGCTACAAACCAAGGAGGCAAAAGAAAGCATGAGATGGGGGAACCAAGTCAAGCCCCCATTCCTGCTGATTCTAATTCTTCTGATGATTCAAACCCTTGGATAGGTTATCCTGATTCAGATAGAGACCTAGTCTCTCCTTTTCTCTTTACCTTGGATGAGGAATCTTCCGAGGATGAATATGAAGATCCCTCCTTTCTTCCTCCTTCCACACCTGAGAGACCACAAAGAAGGTCTAGGAAGACTAACCCTCCACTTCCAAAATCAAGAGAGGTGGTTATTGGTCTTCCTGCTTCAGAAGGTAAGGGAGATGACAAAGGGAAGGGAAAGATGGAGCAGTTGTAAATGTGATGTGTTCTTGAGCATCTTCATCATCGTTTTCATCAATCTATCTTTCCATTTTCATCTTCAGCTTCTTCATCGTACTGGACATGCATATCTACCACTTTTGGCACTGATGATGGACTAGTTAGATATAGTGTAGTTGAATATGTAATAGAATAGGCTTTACTTTTGAACTTGTTTGTAAGCTATAACTCTGTTCTTGAATGAATGAATCAATCTTGAATTTATCGTTTGTTGCACTTGTTTGTAGTTTACTTCAGTAGAAATAATGTATGACACATTTGTTCCACTTCAGTAGAAACCATGAGAAGCAATTGTAACAACTTCAGCAGGAACAATGAGAACCTCTTTGATCCTATTTCAGCAGAAACCATCACTCCTTCAGTAGCAACAATCAGTAGCTTACAGTTCATTATTCCAAACAGCCAATTCATGATTAGCTTCTGCAAATATCACCAACTACACACAACTGTATTCTGTAAAAGAGACACAAAGTAGCAAACCAAATATACAAACTAATATGCTATTACACACATTAGATGGTTAGTGTTAGAAATCTAAAATTATACAAGATTTTATAACAACATTCAATCCTCCCCTGAGGCATATGCCTCCCCTGAGGCTTATGCCTCTCCTTAAACATTGCATTCAAGGGTTAACCATCCCAATGTGGACCACTAAGTGTTGAAACCTAGGTCCTTCAAAAGCTTTAGTCAATAAATCTACCACATTTTTATTTGTGTGAATTTTAACCACATTTATCAAATGTTTTTCATATGCATCTCTTATAAAGTGGTGTCTTATCTCAATATGCTTTGTTCTATTGTGAAAAACTGGATTTTAACAATGCATATGGTACTTTGATTATCAATAAAGATTGTGGTGTTCATGAAATTAAACCCATAATCCAGCAACCGATTTTGTATCCAAAGTACCTGCCCACAACAATTGGCAGCAGCAACATACTCTGCTTCAGTAGATGAGGTAGCAACAATGGTTTGTTTCTTGCATTGCCAAGAAATCAATCTTCTCCCAAAACTTGGCAACCTCCAGTTGTGGACCTTCTATCCAAATTTGCACCAGCATAGTCACTATCACTATAAGCTTCTAACTTGAAAGGGGACTCTCTTGGGTACCAAAGACCTAGATAAAGCTGGCCTTTAAGGTACTTGAAGATCTTTTTGACTGCATTCAAGTGAGAAGTAAGTGGAGTAACTTGATGCCTTGAACAAGCACTCACAGCAAATGTAATGTCAGGCCTAGAAGCTGTCAAATACATCAAAGAACCAATCATAGATCTATATAGGTGAACATTCACAGCTGGATCTGATTCAATGTTGTTCTTTGGTTTAGGAGCTTCATAAGGTGTAGTGGCAGTTTTGACACTTTCCATACCAAACTTTGTCAAAATGTCTCTCACATATTTCTCCTGATGGATAAATATGCCATCTGGTTTCTGCTGAACCTGTAGACCCGAGAAGAAAGTAAGCTCCCCCATGGTACTCATCTGAAATTCACCCTTCATTAAGTCTTCAAATTCCCTGCACCAAGCTTCTTTGGTGGATCCAAAGATAATATCATCCACATAAACTTGCACAAGTATAATATCCCTTGAATCCTTCTTTAGGAAGAGTGTTTTGTCAATGGAACCTCTCCTATAGCCATGCTCCAGTAGAAACTTTGAGAGCCTAGCATACTATGCCCTTGGTGCCTGATGTAAGCCATAAAGAGCTTTGACCACCTTATAAACATATTCAAGGTGATCTGGATCTTCAAAACCTTTTGGTTGAGTGACATATACTTCTTCTTCAATCTCACCATACAAAAATGCACCTTTGACATCCATCTGATACACAGTAAATCCTTTGTAAGATGCATAGGCCAAGAAAATCCTTATGGCATCAACTCTAGCAACAGGTGCAAAAACTTCATCATAATCTATTCCCTCTTCTTGCCTGAACCCCTGAGCCACCATTCTTGCCTTGTTTTTGACAACTATACCTCTTGCATCTCTTTTGTTCTTCAAGATCCATTTTGTCCCAATAGCATACTTCCCGTCTGGTAAAGGAACCAATATCCAAACCTGCTGATTCTTGAATTGTTGCATTTCCTCTTGCATTGCCTCAAGCCAACTATTATCTGCAAGAGCTTGTGGAACACTGGTTGGTTCCATTTGGGAGAGAAAACAAGCAACCAGACAATGTTGAAAGTCTGTATGATTGTCTCTCTACTGCTGGGAAACATAAGACATAAAAGCAACTTCTCCATACTTTGTCTTCTTCACAGTGCTTCTAGTTTGAACAGGATCTTTAGGACCACTTATTATATTCTCCATTGGATGATTAGTGTGAATCCTTTTTGTAGCATTGGGGTTGACATCAATGTTTTTGTCAAGATTGGTCACATTAGGTTCAAAGTCACTATCATAGGAAGAGGAAGTGAAGATTCCAACTTTGGATTGGTGATTACCAAGATCTGTAGGACTTGGAAATCGTGTATATGGTTCACCAAAGTCTGTTGACACACGAGCAGACATAGGAGTAGAAGCAGGAGAACTGTCAGTAGAACTGTCAGCAGAATCCTAATTTCCACTGATGGCTTGTGCTGATTGTCTCAGAAGTGCTTCAGCATCTTTTGTAATCTTTGCACCAAGTTTCTTAGCTTCTTGAGTAGCAGCATGTTCTTGTGTCATGAGCTTAGCAAGATCCTCTGCATAGTATGACTCATCTTCATCCTTCTCAGAAGTATCTTTTGCACTGTTTCCTACAAAATGGTTAGGAGGAATGGAAGGTACAACAATAGTTAGTTCATCAAACTCAGACTCATCCTCTGAGTCATTATCCAGTACACCTGCATTATTAGAAGGAGCATCTTTTGTACCTGCAGATTGATTAGCAACAAGTCTAGTATACCCCAAAGAATCAGTTAAGTAGTCCAGGTCAAAATACCAAGCATGACCATGACCTTGTACATTAGGTTTTTCTTCTAGTTATCTTAGATTAAGAGTCTCCTCTATCCTTTTAGCATTCAGGTTATATACCCTATAAGCCTTACTATAAGCTGAATATCCCACAATGTATCCCTCATCAGCTTTACCATCAAATTTCCTAAGTGGGTCACTGGTGTTCAAAATGGTCACATGACAGCCAAAAGGTCTTAGGTAATGAACAGAAGGAACTTTCCCTGTGAGAAGTTCATAAGGTGTCTTTGAATGAGGTCTTGTGATAGAGACCCTGTTCAGAACATAACAAGCAGTGCTTACTGCTTCAGTCCAGAACATTGTGGGTAGCTTAGAGTCTGCAAGCATGGATCTTGCTGCCTCTATTATGGTTCTATTCTTCCTCTCAGCAACTCCATTTTGTTGTGGGGTCCTGGGATCGCTATAGTCCCTTTTTATCCCTTTAGAGTTACATAGGTCTATTAAAACCACATTTTTGAACTCTGTTCCATTATCACACCTTATACCTTT
>LBNU01000304.1:63524-78820 GCA_014162995.1 Artemisia annua
TCTGTTTTTCTATATATATTCGCATAATTTTTAGTCATAGGGGTGGAACTTTTAAGGGAGAAACCTTAGACGATTTTTAGCAGCTTTTTCAAGGTTTTTAACCTTGGGATCTTCCATGTTACATTGAAGATAAGTAATCAATTAATCATTCAATATGTCTATGTGTTGTTTGATTCTATCTTGTTCTTGTCTTTTGTTTAACATGCTAGGCTAGGTTTTCTTTGTGTTTGCTTAGATCTAATGAAACCTAACTATTAATTATTGATTGAATGGTGTGTTATTAATTATATTGGATGGGTGATTATCGATGTTAGGCTTAAGAAAACTGGCAGACTTCCGGTTGGTAACATGCTTGAACGTCTTAAGAAACATGAACCAAGGTGTACTAAGGTTATTTGATTGTATTTAATGCATGAGCGAATTCTAGTGATTCCACGTTAGGAGCTTCTTAGCCGGCTCGACATAGGAGTGAAGTAGGAGCTCATAGAGTTAGGGGAAATCCGTACACACCCCTACGAATGGCATTAAGGAATACAATCCGTCATCCACGCAATTAATACACACTAATCAATCGGTAAAAGATAGTTAGGGAGTAAGGATATCTAAGTAAACACACTTCTCTCCATATTAGTTTTCACAAACATTTACTTTCTTGTTATTTTATTTCATTTGCATTAGTAGTTATTTGGGTTAGTTGATTAGCAACTAATTCCGCCCACTCCTTCAAACCCGAGACTTTTACTTGCTTTCCTAAAAATATAAAAATACAAAAAAGAATCTTCCCTCACCCCTAGACCTATTAGAGTAGCTTTTCAATCCTAACGACACTATTCCCGCAGAGAACGATCAATCCCCCGGTACTTGCCATTACACTATACTACATCGGTCAGGTACACTGCCTGGTGAGGATTGCAAGCTTCTCAAGATCCCTTGAGAAGTAAAACCCTAGTGCGTGGTCGCAATCTCGCGCATCAAAGTTTTTGGCGCCGCTGCCGGGGAATAGTTATTGTTTAGGTTGAACTTTTATTTTATTAGGTCTACTCACTAGATCCCTTTCTAGTGAGATTTTTATTTTATTTTTCTAGGATTTCTTTAGTCTATCTTATTTCTTTGTGTTTTTGTTCGTAACCATTACCATCCGCCAACATGGAAGGTGGTAATATCCTCGATCCCAACAACCCACCACAACAACCACCCCAACAAAACCAACCTCCTAGAGCCCGTACCTTAGGAGAGTACTCCCGTCCTAGCCACCAAGGCTATCGAAACACCATTGAGCTCACCCAAGGNGATTTTTATTTTATTTTTCTAGGATTTCTTTAGTCTATCTTATTTCTTTGTGTTTTTGTTCGTAACCATTACCATCCGCCAACATGGAAGGTGGTAATATCCTCGATCCCAACAACCCACCACAACAACCACCCCAACAAAACCAACCTCCTAGAGCCCGTACCTTAGGAGAGTACTCCCGTCCTAGCCACCAAGGCTATCGAAACACCATTGAGCTCACCCAAGGAGCCAATGTATCTCCCCTGCGATCCGACACCATCCGGTTAGTGCAAAGCGGATGTGCATTCCATGGACTTCGTTCCGAAGATCCTAATCAACACCTCAAGGAATTCCTTAAGATCGTAGATTCCATAGACCTTGATGTTGACACTCGAGAGATGACCCGACTGCGTCTCTTCCAATTCTCTCTGTGAGACCATGCTAATCAGTGGCTAGAGCGTCTACCCGAAGGATCCATCACCTCTTGGGATGATCTCACAATTCGTTTCCTTGCTCAGTTTTTCCCACTGGGAAGAACCACAAAGCTAAGGAATGACATCTTGGTGTTCCAACAACGTCAAGGCGAAACCCTCTACGAGGCATGGACTCGATTCAAGGACTTACTCCAAAAAGTCCCTCATCATGGCATAGACCTTTGGCTCCAAGTCCAAATCTTCTATAACCATATCAATCTCCCCACGAGGCAAACCATTGACCAAGCGGCCGGTGGTAAGCTGCGTGATCTAAGTGCTGAACAATCATGGGATCTCCTAGAGGATCTTGCTCTTTATGACAACGAAAGTTGGAATGATCCCTGTGATTTGAATAAAACGGTCAAGGCAATATTTTGGCCTTTAAACAATTCAAGCACTTCCGACCGTAGGATCATAGAACTTGAAGACCAAGTCAAGTTTCTTATGAAATCCTACGAGGCTCCTAAATCGTCAAGCCAAGTGAACAAAATCACTTCTTCGTGCGAATTATGTAGTGGTCCCTACGACACTCGTGATTGCATGGAACTCCCCGAACAAGCTTTTGCGGACTACGCATCCTCGCATACCGACGGAGCGGGAGACAAGTGGTACACTTTCAAACCCGAGCCAAACCCTTACGGTGATCCCTACAACCCATCTTGGAAAAATCACCCAAACCTTAGGTGGAAGCCAAACCAAGACGCGCCCCAAAACAATTCTTCCAACCTACCTAATCGTTTTCAACCCAATGGTTCAAACTCGAACCGTACCTTAAACAACAATCCTTCCAACAACTATGGTAGTACCAATAATTTTGAAGGATTGATGTCGAAATTTATGGCATCTCAAGAAGCTCGTATATCCAAGTTTGAATCTGATTTCATACAAAGGCAAAGTGAGATGACCAATAAAATTGACGTCTTGTTGAAAGTTTTTAATGACCGAGAGATGGGAGCCCTCCCGAGCGACACGGTCAAGAACCCGAAACTAAACGTTAACTCCATTTCTTCAGTTTCGTCCCCTAGTTCTTGCCCACAATACCATTCGGTCAACGCCATGAGCACGTGTTTCAAACAATCCCAAATCCCTCAAAAAGACCATGAGAATAAGATATACAACACTAAATTGGTCAACAACATAGTTGAAACACCTCCCACTCAAAACCTTGATGAAGAATTCAAGGAGCTCTTCCTTGAACGTCCGGTTATTGATGTGTTAGAGCGAGCCCCCTACTATAACGCCCTCTTAGAAAAATATGAGAAGAAGCTCAAATTAGGCGACAAGGGGACCGCCTTTGTTCAAAACAAGCTACCTAAGAAATTAGACGACCCGGGCTTATTTGTCCTACCGTGCAAGATCGGTAATTCGGAGGCTTATGACACATTAGCCGATCTTGGTTCAATCCTTAACTTACTTCCACTACCCCTCTACACCACACTCAAACTAGTAAAGCTAGAAGAAACCGGTGTAATAATAGGTTTAGCAGATGGAATACCCGGTAGAAGTAGTAAAGGACGTGGTAGTTCACATAGGGAAGTTGACAATTCTAGCCGATTTCCACGTCCTCGACATGATTAGCGACCCTACATGCCCCTTGTTGATAGGAAGAGGATTTCTAGCCACTACTAATGCTATGATTGATTGTAATGAATCCAAAATAGCGGTAGGAGAAGGAGAAACTTGGTCGGTATATGATGTTAAGAAACATGCCTATGACACCCTTGAGGAATCAACCGATGTTAATAGGAGGCCCTCTAGATACGGACCATGGTTAGAAGGAGACTTCATAGGACCCCAATGCCCATTCTACCTAGAGGAGGAGTTTTTAAACCGAACACAAATGGTAGAACAACTTTTGGCTAGGAACACCGAGTTAGACCCCTTTGAAGATCCCCTAGTTTTTAGAAAGATGACTGACTTCCTAGGAGTTTTCCCAATTAACCTAGCCATGAATAAGTGGAAAAGCGAAGGCGATAAACATAAATGGAATTCGGAAAAGCCACCTAAGGAAGGAGATGGATCATGGTACATAAAGATGACTCTATATGATCCGGATGGAGAGAAGTTTGAGAGGTCATATTTCACAAAAAGCACCAATAGGACACTTCCAACCAAAATCAACCCTAAGGATGTCCTCGATGCGGAACTCACCTACAAGACTCGTTAATAAAGAAAAGCGCTTATTGGGAGGCAACCAAGCTTTATTTGCTTTATTTGTTTTGTTTGTTTGTTTATTTGTTTTTATTTCCGTATGTGTGTTTTATTTTTATTGTTATTGGTTCATGTTTCAAATTAAATTGTGAAAATGCTTTATTTTGTTTTTAACTTCGTCTTAACTACATATAAAGGTATTTTGCAAAAGATAAGTGTAAGGGAAATCTAAATCGGTTTATAAGAACAAATGAACATGAATCATAACAATATTAAATTGACATACGTATTGGTAATTGTTTGAGTCAAATGCTTGTATCGAGTCATAATGATATTTTGTAGGATTTCCAGGAAGTAAGAATTGATTTTTTCCATAAATTTTCCGGAAACTTAACATGAGAAATCTGTCAGATCACTTCTGACGGCATCAAGCCCCAGGCTGACGGCGTCAGCTTCAGTTTTCTGGGAGTTTTGAAAGTTTTATTTTTCTTCCGGAATCCTAAAGTGCTTTATAAAATCTCTAACTTATAAACTCCAGGAATCTGCAAAATATTCATTCCACAAGCATTATATCCTTATACAGATTTATCCCGCCGATGTTATGCAGGTTTTCGTGGTTGTTTTCTCAGGTTTAACAGGTTATTTTGGACAAGAAGATGATTTATATTTCGGAAGGGAAGCTTTGAGTGTTCATTTTTTTGGAAGAAGATCTAACCATGTTACCCCTTTATCCACCAAGCGAATCAGGGGAGTATTTGATCTCATTCTTTTACCTTATTTACTTTTACATCTTATTATTTGAACATTGGGGACAATGTTCATCTTAAGTGTAAGGGGGGGGGGGTTAAATTACGATACCTTAGAGAATGCAATTACGCTTGATTTTCGTTTGTTAAAAGGTAGATGTGTAATAATAGATAAATACCTGTTAGGGTAATTTTAATGCCAAATTTAAAATTTTTTACAACATTTAGGAGTGAAACTTTGGTCTTAATGAGCATCTCATGGATAGGAGTTATATGACTAGCACAAAAACCGTACCACTAAAAAATTTTCCACCCCAAATATGTGAGGTTCGCCCCTAGAATTGGTAGGAAAAGCATTTATGCTATGATGTGTGTACCGGTAGCACTTAGATTCTAGAACTTGCGTTAGGACCATCCCGAATCCACAAGTGAGACTATATTCGTGTAGTTAGATTTACTATATGATAAGAGGCATTAGGATTAACCCTTATTTTACACCTGTGTTTTTGTTATAATTACTTTGACTACATTGGTCAAGTAATTCTCCCACACCCATAGCGTTGTACCCATTTTTGGTACACGATACCCCTAGTACACCCCTCCGAGCCTATCTTTTCGTTTCTAACTTTAAGCATTTTACTTAAAGGAAGAATTTGTTACACCCCACTTAAATGTACACCCAAATCGCCTTAGCCAACCTTGTATGCACTCACCTTTAGTGCATTATTGTGACAACATTTTTTTAAACCCTTAGTTAAATATCTAATTGATTACATGGTTGCTAAGTCGAGTCATATCCTTGTACATATTGTTTTGGGACGATTGGGACTCATGGTTAAAGTACTAGCGTAATGGAGTAATGGGGACGAACAACATTATTACCCCCATATGTGCTAAATATTTTAAAAGTACTCCAAGTGTTTCGATTATCTTAATTCGAGTCATTAGATTACTTATTTGTAAAGTATGTAAAAGTTCAAGTGTAAGGGGAGAACCGAGGCCCCTATGATGTATTATTTTGGATGGTAGGGCAAGAATGTATGCAAAAAAAATTAAAAAAAAATGAAAAATCAAGAAAAATACAAAAAAATGAGAAAAAGAAAAGTAGAAAAAACATACGGACTACCATCCCTTTTTTATGTTTATTTTATGTTTTATTAGTTTTTAATTAGCGTTAGTCGAGTCTAGTTTTGGCTTAGCAACGCCATATTGTACATGTAATTAATCAAGATCTTTAACTCGCCACTAGTGAAATCTCCCTTATCCAACAAAACCGTGTTTATCATATCCCTACACCTCATTACAACCCTTTTGTAAAGTCCTCTTTGATAGTTTATCTAAGATGCTTACGCCTAGTGGAAAAGGTTTTCGATCCTTTCCCAAGCCTATGGTGTTAGGTCACCATTTCATAACATAAGACCATATTATTCTAGAGAGAGAAAGTTAGAGAGGGAAAGAGAGAGAAAGAGAGGATGGAAGGAACTCTTGTATGTGAATAAAATGAAGATGAATAACTAGAGAACCAACACCCTCCTTGGAGGGTTACATGAAGTATTTATTGTACTAGTCTAGGGCTTCCTCATCACTATTGACTTGTTACACATATAGCCCCTAGACTTTAGAAAAACATAAATAACTTAACTAAATTACATAAAACATTCATAAAACTAAACATAATAACATACTAAAACAACCTATTACAAAACTTAATGACCGACACTTCATAATAATAAAAGACGATCCTAACAATCTCCCCCTAAGGGTCGGTCATCAAAGGTTGCGTGACATCGATATCTTTACTTCATAATCTTTGACATTTGTTGCTTCAGATGTCATCAAAAAATCTTAAAGTTGTTGTTGATCTTTGTTCGTCGTTCTTTGTTGTAGTGATTCATATGATGGACTTGTCTGCCTTTCGTCTCTCCTTTTGGCTCCGATGGATTACCGCCTTTCCAACATGCTCATACATCTTTGACTTTGCTTCATTTTGCTTTGGTAGTTCTCTTTTCTTTGATGTGGATTCTTTGACGTGGAATCTTTCTTTGAACATCACATAACTTCAGATCTTTGTCATTCAACTTTGTGGATTCATATTGACTTAGAATCATTCTTTGACTTTTCTGCATCGATCTTTAGTGAGAACTTTTGTTGACTTCAAGATGTATGTATGAGCATGTGGAAACCATGTCACGATGGTGGTTGTAGCTGCATAAAATTTCGTTAGTAATAAACAACCGGTACTTACAGGTTCGGAGTTAGAGATTGTTAACAGCATAGGGTGAAAACTCTCTCTAACCCTTACCAAGGCCGTTCCTAATCGGATACCCCCGAAGGAGCTTACACGGACATACAAAAGTACACCCACGATTAGGTGAGTCACTGGAGATCACCCCACGACTGTAGACCACGTTGAGACCACCGCGAACACTAAGCNGAAAACTCTCTCTAACCCTTACCAAGGCCGTTCCTAATCGGATACCCCCGAAGGAGCTTACACGGACATACAAAAGTACACCCACGATTAGGTGAGTCACTGGAGATCACCCCACGACTGTAGACCACGTTGAGACCACCGCGAACACTAAGCATAACCCACAAGGAGTTATCGAAGTGACCTGCTGTCAGGGCTGTTTGATGTTGACCCTGGCAGGATTTCCATTTAATCATTGAGAAATACATAAGTAATTCCTCTCATAAACGTTCTCGGCAGATTGTTGAGATTTGTGTAGGACTCAATAGTTTACAACTGGCATCCATTGATGTAGAATCACCAGTTGTAGGAATTTTAAGTGTTCCTAAGAGATCTTTATGTATATCGGGGCTCTAGACTCAATAAGGGCACATTTAGTCGTCGGAGGTGTGGAGCAGAGTACCTCCTTTTCAATATCAACACACTCGTAATGAGTGGTCAATAGATTATGCAGGGTTTTCCGTGAGAATGAAACAAGTATCTTTTGAGAGACACTTGAGTGGCTAAGAAGGTTAAGTGCAGTGCGTCACTGGGTCCATGACGACTTTGTTCTTCAATACCGGTGTTGCCTCAGCAACAACCAGTAGCAGATGAATTGAACCCGGTGTCTGTCCTAAGGTTGAACTTATGGAGGGCTATTTCTTTTCACCCTTTTCTTTGCTTTTCTTTTTAATTCTTCAACCCCTTCTTTCTCCTTTCATTCATATCTCCTTTTTTTCATATCATACCTAAGGACTTCTAATACTAACTATTGGTGATGTCCTTGGGTAGATCCCTCCGGTTCTGGCAGATCATAGGACGGTTTTCCCTAACCTTAGTCACCTTATAACTCCTTGACTATCCTATTGTTGCCATTAGAACCAAATGTTTGAAATTATCCTCAAAGTGTTTATGATAAGAAAACTTTTGTTAACACTTTGAGGGTTTTGATTTCATTTGAGAAAGACTCCCCCTCCACATATAATCATGAATATTTCAGAAATTTGCTCATGTGGGAGGAGTTGGCACTTTTAGAATTGATCCATTCTTAATAGACATGTACCCGAGGGACACGTTTACGTTGTTAGTTAAAGGGATCCATTATCAGTTTTTAGGTGATAACTAGCCCTAATAACTAACTTGAAGTTGTTAACATTCCTAGAAAGGAAGTTAGACCCGTCAAAGTAAACATCTAATAAGAGTTTCTCGAAATGGTACATTCTACTTAGACAAGTCCTTCGCGAGACACGTTTACATCACTGGTTAGACCAACTTGAAATTATTACCCGTCCCGGAACATGTCCTTTTGACTATTGACTTTTGATGCTTCGTCAATTCGAGGGTTGGATCTGAGTCGAGCTCACACGAGATACAACTTTTCCATCATATTTTGATCACTTTTTCATTTCTCCCCCTCAAAAATAGCATACTTGATGTTATTTTTGTTAAATGTTTTGAGAAAAAATATGCCTTTTTGAGTCTTATGGGGAGAATCCAACGAGAACTTTTACTTTAGAACAAAGATCTTTCTAGTACTCCCCATCAAATAATGAACAAACTTTTTGAGATTTTGACCACGAGAGGGAATACTTGTTCTTTTGAGCAGAATTGTAAAAAACTTTGAAAATTTTGATTAATTCTACTCAAAAGTAAGAAGCTTTCGTTCCTTGTTTAAGGATTGAGGCACTGATGCGTACCTCAGGGTCCTTTCTTTACAACGGTGGGTTGTACACTGTTTTGTGTGCACAAGCCATTAAGCGTGACTTTGAACATTTTGTTTTGGTAATACTCCCCCTCAAAACTCGTATATGTTTTGAGAATTTTAAACTTTTTAAAATTTGAAGGAAGGAGTCTTCTTGAAGCAAAATTCTGAAAGATTTAAAAATTTCAGTTTGAAAAATTCTTGAATAAATTTTGCTTCAAGGTAACTGAAACTTTATACATTGAAATACCCCCCTGATAACGCTCAAAGTTAACATGTTTTTAGAAGCATTATTAGTGTTTTCGTATATGTTATTTGGTTATTTTTATATGCTTTTGCCACTAAATCGTATCAATGTATGTTTGTGTAGCATATGCAGCCAAATGCAGGAAAAACGGAGAAAAAGTGAAGAAAATGAAGTATATACGATTACGCGAAGATTCCCGAGTTCAAAGTCCAATCTGTTACGCATTTCATAAAGAAGAACCTAAGTTTTTGACACTTCAAAGTTCCAAGTTCAGAGTTAGTCAAGTTTGGATAGTGCATAAAGAACTACGCAAGAAAAGTCAAGTCAAATGCATTCAGGATCTACCATTCGATCGGTTGGACTATAACCGATCGGATAGCAGTAATGGTCAGCTCCATCCGATCGGAGCCAACCCACATCCGATCGGATGGATGCTACTGGTTGGTTGTAGAATATTTTTGTGAACGAATATTGGTCTTTTGTCCCATTGTTCTAGGCTCTTCTCAGTATCTTGTTGTCCAAGCTCCAGCATTTAAGTCCGTATTCATTGTGAGGAGTATATTACAAGACTAGAAGTACTCCAAGAGAGAGACGATTGAACACACAATTGAATACACCATTTACTCTCATTACTACTCACATTTACTATCATCAACTAGCTCTCAAAGAACCAAATTCGTGCAGAAGGAACCAGGAAACTTTGGAGGTCTAAGGAAGCAATATTTGGAAGCCAAAATCTAAAGAAATCATCACCAATACTTAGGTTATCAATACCTTGTCATTTGTTACCAATTTCAAAGCATTGTAAGACTTAAACCCATGGATTCTAGTGTTCAGTATTCTAAGTTTGTTTGCTTGTTTGCTATGAGTGGGTAGTAGCCTTTTTACACTTGCTTTGATGATGTTTTATGCTTAGTGATAGTTATGATTGTGATAACATGTTTTAATTCAATTTCAAGTCAATCCTAAGAACCAATTGTATCTTAAGTTTCATAGTGACATTTGTTGAGTCAATTTTAACTAATTGATAATAGTTTCAAGGGTCGAAAGATTTGTTATTATTCAACTAGTTATAATCATTTGTCTATGAATGATTGTTTTTCACCATAATTATTCTTGACTAAACAAAGAAACAAGAAGTATGATTGTAATGAGAATGCTTTTATAACGTCAAATCGGATTGTTTGTAAACCTCTAGTTGGACGAAAGTTTAGATGTTTATAAACAATTGTAACCTTTTTGTCTATGAATGGGTTACCTTTTGTATTGACCATTTCCTAAGAGTATTTGATTTGTAATAAGAGATTGTTCTTTTGTTTAAGATAGTCACCATATCTTATGAACCTTGGATTGATCTTGAATTGATTGGTTTAAACTTAAAGCTTGTTTTTATGAACTAAAATCTTGACGAAGATTTAACTTGTAGAAACGATAGATTAGACCACCATCTAATTATCATAACCAACATGTTATCAAAAGTTATCACAATCATGCGTGTCATTAAGTAGAAAACTAGTCTAAGCAAGTGTAGTTTTTAAATTATTGAATTTGCTTATTATTTTATTTGCTCGTGTTAGAGATTTACTTTTAGACTTATATTTTGATTCACTCACAAATCCCTGCGAACTGATCCCGACTTACCATAATATCTTGCTATAACGGACAAGTTACTTGCTCGTATGTGTTGTTTCTAGATTCGGTAATTCATCCTAATAAATTTAAAACTTGCACATATAATCGACACATCAAGTTTTTGCGCCGCTGCCGGGGATTTTGATCGTGTTTCTTTTAAGTTTTAAAAGTCCGTTTCTTTCCGTGTTCGTTTTCTAAAAAAAATAAAAAAAAAATCCAGAAGTCTCCATCCGATTGGATTTGCATCCAACCGATCGGATTGCTAGTTTTTAAAATTTACCGTAGCAACCAACCGATCAGATTTACATCCAACCGATCCGTTAGCCTTTTTGTTTTCAAAAATTTTCTTTTTCTTTGTTCTTTTGTTTAGGAAATTGCCTCGATTCTCTTGGGAATTGTATGAACACTCGTTCCACTGCTAAAAAGCTTAGTACACCTTTATCCGATCCCGAAAGTTTGTTTCGTAAGAAGAGATCTTCATCTATTCTTAATTGGTTTGATAATCTTTCCGATGAACATCCCATTTCCGATCTTTTTAAACCAATACCCATGGCTGACGATCAACCCATGTGGGCCGCCAATCGAACCGTAGCACCCACTCCTGGAGCTGCTATTGTTGTTGCCAACCTTGGTGAAAACTTTACCGTTAAAGGTCATCATCTTTCTATGATCAAAGACCGTCAATTTGATGGCCGTTCGCGGGCCGATCCGCATAAACACATTCCCGAATTCATTGAAATTTGTGGCATGTTTTGTTATGAAGATACCAATGTCGATGCTATTAAGCTCAAACTTTTTCCGTCATCACTCGCCGGAGATGCCAAAGTGTGGTATAACGAATTAACCCTAGGAACTATCAACACTTGGGAGGAGATGAGGCAAGCTTTTGTAAGCCGATTCTTTCCACCTGCCATGTACGATAGACTAATGGGAGAAATCCATGCTTTCACACAAAATCCTAATGAATCTCTTGTTGAAGCTTGGCTTCGCATGAAAGATTTTCTTCGAAGTTGTCATGGACATAATTTAGGACGAGGAACAATAATCCAAATCTTTTATCATGGTCTTGATGAAGCATCCCAAGCAATCCTTGATGCCGGAAGAATTTTTCTTTACAAAACCCCTAACGAGGCATATCAACTTCTCGAAGATCGAGTACTCCTTAAACTCGATTGATCAAAAGATTCCAAAACCAAACCCATACGAAAAACCGTCGCTTTTGCCGAAAGTTCAGATAATTCGAAACTCATGGAGAAAATGGAAGCCTTGACTGCTAAAATCGACTCGCAATACAAAGATATAAAAGGAGAAATGAAAGAAATGCGAGATGGCTGTAATAATTGTGGAGGAAATCACACNGAGATACCTGAGTGGCTAGATGGTTTAGTGCAGTGCATCACTGGGTCCATGACGTCTTATCTTCAATACCGATGTTACTTATGTAACAATCAGTAGCAGATGAGGTGTACCCGGTGTCTGCCCTAAGGTTGAATATATGGAGGGCTCATTTCTTTTCACCCTTTTCTTTACTTTTCTTTTTCATTATTCAACCCCTTCTTTCTCCTTTCATTCATATCCCCTTCTTTTATATCATACCTAAGGACTTCTATTTCTAGACTATGGGAGTTGTCCTTGGGTAGATCCCTCCGGTTCTGGCGGATCATAGGACGGTTTTCCTAACCTTAGTCACCTTATAACTCCATGACTATCCTATGTTGCCATAAAACCATTTAATGAAAATCTTTCGAAGTGTTTATGAATATAAAACATATTTGGTTAACACTTCGAGAGTTTTAAATTTTTAGAAAGACTCCTCCTTCTCATGTGCTCGCCATTGTTTAAGATAAATTTGCACATGCAGGGAAGAGTGGGCACTTTTTAGAATTGATCCACTCTTAATAGACTCGTACCCGAGGGACACGTTTACGTTGCTAGTTAAAGGGATCCATTATCAGCTTTTAGGTGATAACTAGCCCTAATAACTAACTTGAAGTTGTTAACATTCCTCAAAGAGGAAGTTAGACCTGTCATAGTACTTATCTACTAAGAGTTTCTCGAAACGGTACAATCTATTCAGACAAGTCCTTATTAGCAAGGAACAAATACTTTTGCTTCCTTGATGGTTTTTCGGGATATTTCCAAATTCCTATCGATCCAGCCGATCAAGAGAAAACCACATTTACATGTCCTTTTGGAACCTACGCTTATCGGCGTATGCCCTTTGGTCTTTGTAATGCACCTGCAACTTTTCAAAGGTGTATGATTGCAATATTCCAAGACATGCTTGAAACATCTATGGAAGTTTTCATGGATGACTTTTTCGTTTTTGGTGATTCTTTTGAAACTTGTCTTTCCAATCTCGATAAAATGCTTGAGAGATGTGAAGCTGCACATCTAGTTCTTAATTGGGAAAAATGCCATTTCATGGTAACTGAAGGAATTGTGTTAGGACACAAAATATCAAGTTCAAGGATGGAAGTAGACAAAGCAAAAATAGATGTTATCACTAAATTACCACCACCGACTAACGTTAAAGCCGTTAGAAGTTTTTTAGGACATGCCGGTTTTTACCGTCGTTTTATCAAAGATTTTTCAAAAATACGCGTCCTATGACCAAACTTTTAGAAAAAGATTCTGTTTTTGATTTCAATGAAGATTGCATTAAAGCTTTCAAAACATTGAAAAGTCAATTGACTAGTGCCCCAATTATGGTTGCACCTAATTGGTCACTACCATTTTAACTTATGTGTGATGCAAGCGATTTCGCTGTTGGAGCTGTTTTAGGACAACGAGAAGGAAAACATTTTCATCCTATATACTTCGCTAGTAAAACACTCAACAACGCTCAACAAAACTATACGGTTATAGAAAAGGAATTATTAGCCGTAGTTTTTGCATTCGACAAATTCAGATCTTATCTCGTGCTGTCCAAAACCATCGTTTTCACTGATCACTCAGCGCTCTAATATCTATTTGCTAAACAAGATGCTAAACCACGTCTCATCCGATGGATTTTACTACTCCAAGAATTTGATATCGAAATAAAAGATAAGAAAGGAGCAGAAAATCTTGTAGCCGATCTGTTAGGTCACCATGTTAAGCATACTCAACCATAGATTCATGAATGAAAAAGAAACTAGAATGAGAGAGAAGAGACTAGAAGAATAGAGAAGAAGATGGAAGGAACTCTAAAGAATGATGTAATGAAAATGATAATGCATTAAGAGAACCAATACCCTCTAATGAGGGTTTACATCTTCTTATATAGGGAGTCCAAGGGTCACTAGACCCTTCTTACTATTTTACACATTTGGCCCTTGGACTTCCACATGTTGTGACATTACATCTTAAACTTACATTACCAAATGATTAAATGCTAGACATAAAGATATTAAAGTAGCAACCTATTACAAACTAGTGACCGACACTTCGTAAACGTGAAACGTGTTCCTAACAATCTCCCCCTAAGGGTCGGTCATCAATGGTGAATGGTTGCTCGATGTCATCTTCTTGTTCTTTACTCTTGAACTTTTGTAGTTTCAGGACGTCTCTAAATCGGTTGGATTAGATAACAATTCTTTGCTCTTCAATCTTTGTTCCTTGTGGTTGAAGTGATGCATATGATGTAGTAATCCGCCTTTGGTCACTCCTTCGTCTCCAATGATGGTACGCCATTCAGACATGCTCATACGTCTTTGAACTTTGTGATCTGTACTTGCGTAATTCCCGTTCATTAAGTAAGATCTTTGCCTTAAGACTTTGTAGATTCCTTTGACATTGAATCTTTCATTAACTTTGTGTAGCTTTGATCTTTCTTTGACTTTGTGTAACTTAGAACTTTTAGGGAAGCTTTTGACGTAAGTATGAGCATGTGGAATCATGTGTTGGTGGTGAAGTTCGCTGCAAGAAAATGGTTAGTAATAAACATCCGGCACTTACAAGTGAGACACCGAATTTTTCACCCTCAAGATGTGGTTACTCCTTCTGTCCCTCACCATGGCCGTTCCTAATAGGATGCCCCCGAAAGGGCTAACACAGGAATACCGGAGTACCCCCACGATTAGGTGAGTCGTTCGAGATCACCCTACGACTGTAGACCATCCGGCACTTACAGGTTTGGAGTTAGAATTCGTCAACAGCATAGTGTGAAGACTCCTTCTAATCCTTACCAAGGCCGTTCCTAATCGGATGTCCCCGAGAGGGCTAACACAGGAATACCGTAGTACCCCCACGATTAGGTGAGCCGCTTGAGATCACCCCGCGACTGTAGACCGTATGTGGAACATCACCGAACATACTAAGCGTAACCCACAAGGAGTTACCGAAGTGACCTGCTGTCAGGGCTGTTTGATGTTGACCCTGGCAGGATTTCCGTTAAATCATTGAGAAAATACTTAAGTAATTCCTCTCATAAACGTTCTTGGCAGATTGCTAAGATCTGCGTAGGACTCGATAATTTACAACTGGCGTCCATTGATGTAGAACAACCAGTGTAAGAAGACTAAGTGTTCCTAAGAGATCTTTGATGAATCTCGAGGCTCTAGACTCGATTAGTGCACCTTATGGTTTCCTATGTGGAGATTGGGGCAGGGTCTCCTGTTTCAATATCAACCAACTCTAAGAGAAG
>LBNU01000307.1:21189-45438 GCA_014162995.1 Artemisia annua
TGTAAATTATCGAGTCCTTCGCAGATCTTAGCAATCTGCCTTGAACGTTTATGAGCCTTAGCAACAACCAGTAGCAAATGATTGAACGGAAACTCCTGCAAGGGTCAACATCAAACAGCCCTGACAGCAGATCAATTCGGTGATTCCTTGTGGATTACGCTTAGTGTGTTCGATGGTTTCAAACGGTCTACAGTCGTGGGGAGATCTCCAGCGACTCACCTAATCGTGGGTGTGCGTATGTATGTCTGTGTAAGCCCTCTAGGGGGTATCCGATTAGGAACGGCCTTGGTAAGGATTAAAAGGAATCTTCACACTATGCTGTTGACAAATACTAACACCAAACTCGTAAGTACCGGATGTTTTATTGCTAACTGTTTCATTTCAGGTACAACAACCATCCTGAACACCGGCTTCCACATGCTCATACTTACATCTCAACAAAATGAAAGCTCTCATGAAATATCGAAGCAACATGAATGCCAAAGGTAGATTCCATGCCAAAAGAATCTACAGAGTGATAAAGACAAACGATCTTAAGTGCAACACCGTCTAAAGAAGGATTCTACGTCAACATAAAGAATCTTCACATATGAAAAGAGAGCTCCTCACTTATGAAAGTTTCAATCGTCAAAGGTGTATGAGCATGTCGGAATGATGCAGATCCACTGGAGTCAAATAATGTGACGAATGGCAGATTACCACATCAGATTGATCATTATCTCATCAACAACAAAGAACAATGAACACCCATTCTATCTGGGGGAGATTGTTAAGAACTAAGAACGATGAATCATTTCTACATAATCATTTTTGAAGATGTCCAAAGCTATGAATGCTATAACTAAAAGTGCAAAGACAGAAGACGTCAAGCAACCTCAAATGACCGTGACTAACATCACTTCTTCAACAACCGATCCTTAGGGGGAGATTGTTAGAACCTAAGTTTTCAACGTTTAAGTCAAGTCTCGATTATTTCAACATTTGTAATAGGTTGCTAAGCTAATTAATCTTGTAATGTTTAAGGATGAATCCAATACTCGTCCAATGGGCTTTAGGCCCATACGTTTAAGAGAAAAGAAGGAGAAGGGATGTTGCCCTAGCTCCTCTCCTATAAATAGGACATCATGTAAACCCTTTCTCTTGTTGGTTATTTCATTTACATAAGGAAACTCTTGCACTTTTATTCTTCATATTTGATATAATCAACCAAACTCTATTTCTCATCTCATTTCTATCAAATCTATACTTGTGTTTACAATATGGTGACCTAACAAGTTGGGTCAATGGGTGATTTTGTTGGTGGTGGAGTAGTGAGCTCATTTGCTCCCTTGGGTGATGGAGTTGGGGATGCAAGATTTAAAAAGTGTTCACTTTTGATGGGTGAAGAGAATTCATCCGAAGATGAGGAGCTTAGGTTGATAGTTTGGTGTGAGCAAATTGGTTTCACACTAATCGTGCCGTTCTCCGAATGGGTCAAGGTGGTTGAGAGGTGATTGTTGACTTCGTCATTTTCAAGGTTGTGGTTTATAGTCTTAAGAGAAGGGATTTTGATGGTGATGGTGTGATTTGAGGTGTTCTAAGTTGGTTAAATTTATAGGGTGGAAGAGATGTTAGAGAGAGTGTTTGGATTTGATGTTTGGCCATAGAAATTTTGAGGTTTCTAATGATTTGGGTGAGTAATGAAGGTTGTCAAATCAATTGGAAGTCAATCCAATGGAGGTGATGGAGTAAAAAGACAAAGATTTGCACTAAATGCTTAGTGGTCTTGTCAAAATGGTTGGGTGAATATGTTTCACGGATTGGAAGGATCCTTTGGGAAGGTTCCTTCCTTTATGTGTGAGGGTTCCTTGAGGTGGTTATGATTTAATTTGGTTTTTGGCGGGAAAGGGATTCCTATTGGTTTTAGAATCTTAGAATACTCCTAATGATGTTATAAACTATTAGGGAATGAGTTTCTAATATATAAGGTTGATTTGAGGAAGTTTGGATTTCTAAAATTTTGAAAACGAATAAAAATTTCCAGGTGAACTGATGGAACCTTCGGACTACACGGGCGGAACCCATCTGAGGGTTCCGCAGAATCCGTTGGGCCATTTCTGGGTTGCCCAAAAATTTACACTGGCGGAACCCTTATGAGGGTGCCGCCAGTTCCGCTAGACCCCAAAATCAAGGCAGTCCACTATTTTGACCCGCAAGACGATTTTCAAATTTTCCGAAAACTTTTAAAAGTGAAAATATAATTCATATCTGGTTAGGAAATGCAAAAATTGGACATGTAAACACGCATACGGTTGGACTCTGACCGGGGGCTAGCGAATTTCACTGTACTTAGTGAAATTTTCATAAACTTGAAAATTTGACAACATGCCAAATGTTGTCATCCTGCATCAAAGTTAGTTCATACATGTTCCAAATTGTACCAAATATCCTACCAACACATAAAAACATAACACACATTGTTCAAATGACCAAATTGTTCAAATAGCACCTAGTGCCAAACACTCCTACACACCCGCTCTCATTGACGGTCAATCTTCTTCTTGAGCTTGCCAAGGAACCTCCCGATGTTCTTGAACATCCCCTTCGTTTGCTTAAACTCCGCCGACTCATTAGGAATACTTGGAAGTTGTGAAAGGTATTCTAGAGGTGGAAGTCTAGAGTTGGGCAAAGTCTCATCTTCACTCATTGAAGATGATGATGATGAGGTAGGAGGATGAGGGCATTTGCCTTGGGTTTTGTAGACTCTCTTATCACTAAGTGGGACAAATGTGTGCGAAATGAGAGAGTAGTCTAGGCGAAGACCTCTAGGAGTTGGAGGAATGGGGGAGATGAACCTAAAGAGACGGGTCAAGAGCATTCCATACGGCATAGCCGTTGTGCCTTGCACGGGAATGTCGGCCATTCTCTTGGCCATGTAGTAGGCAAGGTTGAAGGGTTGCCTAACGGACAAGGAGTAGAGCATGTAGCAAAGGCAAACATTGATGTGATCCCGGTTTCCTAGGGTGCTAATGACATTGGCTCTAAGGACTTCCTCCCATTTCTCGAATTGGGGCTTGAGTTCATTGAGTTCCATACCATATGGATCCTTGTTGACCTCATTACCCGAGCGGGTTCTCCTAGTGGTGGTGGTCCTAATGAAGAGGTGGTCACGGAGTACATCTTTTGACACAAGAGGTGTATCATAAGGATGGATACGGTCAATGAGTGTGTCAAGAGTTGAGAGGGTATGCTTGTCGGTGTAGATGCAAGTACCACGGTTTGGGACACCTAGGATTTGAGCAAACTCATCTAGGGTGAAGGAGTAGTCATGACCACTAGCCGAGAAATTTATAGACATACGTCCATAATCATCGGAGGAGAGGTGGATGGAAGCATAGAACTCTAGAATGAACCTAGGACAAATAGACTCGTTGATCTCTAAGAGACACTCAAAGTTGATGGCCGCAAATTCGGCGGGTAGGTTTGTGCCGGCTATGAAGGATGGGTCAATGGTTCTACCCTCATGGACATATCTCTTTTCAAGAGCTTTGAAGATGTTGATTTGGTTTTCGGTAAGGCCTTTGGTTTTGTGGTGTTTAGGGAGGTACTTAAGGGTGTCTTTGTGATCGTAATGAGTCACGGGAGGCATGATGATTCCTAGAAAAATAAAATATCACATTTTAGTCTATGTTACCGACTATTGCAATGTATATTTTCTAGTGTGTGCCTATATGAAAACCTTGTGGAGGTGCGGTTATCTTGACTCATTTTGATGCTCAAAACGTTTTTATAGTGCAAGCTTTGTAGTAAAACAAAAGATAACCCAAACGCTCCTAGTTCAATGTAGCTTCGTTTGAATGTACCCGAAAATACATATTGGTTATGTATTCCCTTTAGCATTCAAGAGACATTATGCAAGTGAGGTTTAAAACATAACGTTTTGATTTTGTATTCACAATGTGAGACGAAAATATATTTGTCCTATTTGTGAGAAATTTTTGCAAGAATTTGACATGGGGTGTTTTAGTAAACATGTTAATAGTTAATGAGAATGCAATTCCTAACTATGGGAAACATGATTAGTTTTGTTTAACACCTAAGTTTCTACATTAATTTCTCAAGTTAATGCATAACCCCAATTTTTTTTGATTTTGTGCAAAAATAGAATTCCTAGACTCAGATCAGGAATGTAATTATGTTTAGTATACTTACAATGATGATTTGAGAGCAATGAGGATGGTTTCAAGATCAAAAATTCGTGGGTGAGGATGAGTGAATAGTGGCAGTTTGTAAATGATGGGTGAAAAAGGGTGTTTGGTTTAATATAAACTATTGGACAATCTGCAGACCGGCGGAAACGGCGGAACCAAAGAGAAGGTTCCGCCCGTTTGGGCTGAGGGTTCCGCCGGGTCTGCTGAGAAAAAGGCTAGATGGTTTGTTTTGATTTTTGTCTAATGTTTAGAACTACAATGTAGGTTCCATGAGTCCTAAGCCTAGCCTAAGAAGGTTGAATGGTTCTCGTTTGAGGGGTTTTGTGAGGATATCGGCTATGTTGTCTTCGGAAGAAACTTTCTCGATTGAGATGTTTCCTTTTTGGATGTTGTCACGAAGAAAATGATGACGGATTTCGATATGTTTGGTTCGGGAATGTTGGACGGGATTTTTACTAAGATCTATGGCTCCTTTGTTGTCGCAAAGGATGGAGATGTCGTTTAGTTGAATTCCGTAGTCGACAAGAGCTTGCTTCATCCAAAGAGCTTGTTGACATGCCTTTCCGGCCGAAACGTATTCGGCTTCCGTTGTTGAGATAGCGAGAGCCGTTTGCTTCTTAGAGAACCATGAGGTGAGACAATGTCCAACAAAAGTACAAGTACCACTTGTGCTTTTTCTATCAACATAGTCACCGGCATGATCCGAGTCGGCATACACTATGGTGTCCATTCCCGTTCCTTTGGGATACCATAATCCTAAGTGTGTAGTGCCCTTAATGTATCTAAAGATCCTTTTAACGGCTTCAAGATGAATTACTTTAGGATCTTCTTGAAAACGAGCACATAGACAAACACTAAACATAATGTCGGGTCTACTAGCCGTTAGGTAAAGTAGACTTCCAATCATACCCCTATATTTAGTGCTATCTACGGATTCACTTTCCTCATCCTTGATAAGTTTAGTTTCCGTGGACATGGGTGTTTTGATTGGTTTAGAATCTTCTAATCCAAATTTCCTAAGCATGTCCCTAATATACTTAGATTGGTTAAAGAAGATACCATCTTCTAGTTGTTTGATTTGGAGTCCTAGGAAAAAGTTGAGTTCTCCCATCATACTCATTTCAAACTCGTCATGCATGATTTTTGAGAAATCATCGCATAATTCTTGACAAGTTGATCCGAATATAATGTCATCAACATAGATTTGGACTATGATAATATGTGAATCTTTCTTCTTAGTGAAGAGAGTATTATCAACTAAGCCCATGATATACCTATGGTCAACTAGGAAGGTTTTGAGTCGATCATACCATGCTTTTGGAGCTTGCTTAAGTCCGTATAAAGCCTTTTTAAGTTTATAGACATGATTAGGTTTTTCAAAATCAATGAAGCCCGGTGGTTGAGCAACATATACTTCTTCATTTATGAAACCGTTTAAGAATGCACTTTTGACGTCCATTTGAAAAAGTTTAAAGTTGTGTGCACATGCATATGCAAGTAAGATTCTAATTGACTCGAGCCTAGCTACCGGAGCAAAAGTTTCATCGTAGTCAATGCCTTCTTGTTGGTTATATCCTTGTGCCACTAGCCTAGCTTTGTTTCTAGACACAACACCATTTTCATCCATTTTATTTCGAAAAACCCATTTTGTACCAATTATAGTTTGACTCTTAGGTTGAGGAACTAATGTCCACACATCATTTCTAACAAATTGGTTTAACTCTTCTTGCATGGCTATTACCCATGACTCATCTTTAATGGCTTCGTTTATGTTTTTGGGTTCAATGGTTGACACGAAACAAAAGTAGTTACTTTCATTTTGGGCTTTAGACCTTAACGTTCTCTCGTTAATTTTACCTATGACATTATCTAATGGATGACTTTTGGATTCTTTAACATTAACAATTTCTTTGTTTAGTGGTTCTTCTTCCTTGTCATTTTCTATGGTGACTTGATTTTCCATAGCTTGACTTTCAACTAAGTCATCATCTACCAAAGGTGATGTCTTAGAGGGAGGTGGACTCTCGTCAAATGTTACGTTCAACGATTCCTCGACTCTTAAGGTTTCTTTGTTTAAAACAATGTAAGCCTTACTATTTTGTGAATATCCAAGAAATACACCTTCATAAGACTTTGGGTCAAATTTGGTGAGATAATCCTTGGTGTTAAGAATAAAGCATTTACTTCCAAACACTCTAAAGTATCCTAATGTACGCTTTTTACCTTTATATAGTTCATAAGGAGTTTTGTTTAAAAATGGTCTAATTAAGACTCGATTTAGAATGTACGTTGATGTGTCAACGGCGTTACACCAAAACTTTTGTGGAATGTTTTGTTCGTTAAGCATTGTTCTACTCATCTCTTGCAAAGTCCGATTTTTTCGTTCTACTACACCATTAGATTGAGGAGTACGTGGAGCCGAAAAGTTATGAGTAATACCATTTTGTCACAAAAGTTTCCAAATTGAAATTCATTATCAAATTCACGATCGTGATCCGTTCTAATAGACAAAATATTAGACCCTACTTGATTTTGAATTTTCTTACTTAGAATCTCAAAATTTTCAAAAGCTTCATTTTTACTTTTCAAAAATCTTGTCCAAGTAAACCTTGAATAATCATCTACTATAACCAAAGTGTAGAAGTTGCCTCCATAACTTTGTATAGCGGATGGACCAAATAAATCCATATGCAAAAGTTCTAGACACCTAGATGTAGAAACCATGTTTTTAGCCTTATGGCTATTATGGACTTGTTTACCAACTTTGCAAGCATCACAAAAGTGTTGGTCGTATTTCAACTTAGGAAGGTTTCGAACTAAGTCTTTGGAGGAGAGGTTTTGAATTAGTCTCATATTAGCGTATCCTAGACGTCTATGCCATAAAGTTGAGGATTCATCTAATGAAGTAAGACAAAGTTTGTCTTTAGATGTTTGATCCATTTTCATGACATATATGTTGTTCTTAAGAACACCTTTGGTTATGGTTATGCCATCTTTAAGTATCTTACTTTCATTTTCACTAAAAAAGGACGTTATACTTATTACGGCAAAGTTGACTAATACTAAGAAAATTAAAACCTAAGTTATCAACATGAGCTACATCATCTATAAAAAGGGAGTCATGAGAGATTGTACCTTTTCCGATGATTTTGCTCTTAGCTTTACTACCAAACGTAACATTACCTCCATCACATTTGTGATATGTTGAGAAGAGGCTTTTGTTACCCGTCATGTGCCTTGAACAACCTCTATCTTTAATCCATTCATCTGGTTCCAAACATACTTTAAGGCACACCTATTTTATGAAAAACACTCAAACATTTGGTCCCCAATTTCTCATGGGTCCATTTTGGTTAAGCAAACCATTAACTTGACTCAAGTATGAAAATAGAGCATTAAGGACTTCCAGACAATGTAATTGGAGTTTGTAATGTCCAGGAGTCGTTTTGGTTCAACAGTGGTAGTTTGGTCGTGGTTGTAGTTGCTTTTTTGGAAAGGGGCGTTTGGGAAAAGGTGTCTTAAGTTTTGGGTTGAGGTGGTTTTATTCTAAATTCATTTTCTATCAGGTCCATACTCCACGTTTTAACAGCAGGTTTTTTTTCATTTTTATATGTGGACTTTAACAAATTCTTGAACGGTTTGATTGTGGAAGCCTGTTTCTTGCTAACTGCAAACTGGCGGAACTTTTGGTTAACGGGCGGAACCTTGTTTCGGGTTCGCCTGGTTCTGGCGGGTTGCTGTAGCAATTTTTCATAGTTTCTTGTGTTTTATTTTCTTGTTTTCGTTTGTTCTTTGGAGTTTCTCAATCTCATTTCATTTGAGGGCTTAGACCTAGTTTATAAATTGGTGATTTTTGAAGGCTTCATACTTCATCCGCACAAGAAATCTTTTATCAAACTTCTTAAACTTTGGTGGTTTGTTTTATATAGATCATCGTTGGAGTAACTTTTGTTTCTCAATTTCAAGTTTAAGGCTCTTACATGATTACCCAATGTGTCAACACTTTTACTCTTTTTCTATCTTTAGCCTTTCTTTTAACTCATAACTTCATTTTCAAAAACTCTTTTTAGTTTTCAAAAACTTTTTTTTGTTTATGATTTTTAGCTTAGTTCACAAGGGTTTGTTATATTCTTTTTGTAAGGTGTCATCATCAATAGACGAATAAGATGACTCCGAGAGTACCTCATTTGAGTCATGAGCCATGAGAGCAACATCATCATTTTTTGGCTTATCGTCATCTTCTACACAGTCACTCCAAGTGCCACTTACAAAAGCTTGTTGGGATTTGCCTTTGGGCGGTTTTGGGCATTCTCCTATTAGATGACTTGTGTCTCCACACCTATAGCATTTCCTTTCAACTCTTCATTTCTTATCATCACGATCTTTTCGGAAGGTTTGCTTGTCATCTTTAGGTTGCCTTACAAATTTCCCTCGTCTACGAAAGAACTTCTTGAAGTGTCTAACGGCCATGGCATATTCTTCATCATCATTATCGGAACTAGATTCTTCATCATCACTTGATTGGACTCTAGCTTTCAAGGCAATAGACTTGACTTTTTCCTTCTTGCCTTTAACTATTTCCGAATCTTTTTCCATTACCATTTCATGAACTTTGAGGTTTTCAATTAGCTCATCAAGTGACATGCTTGAAAGATCCTTGGATTCTTCAATTGCCGTCACTTTTGCTCTCCACTTTGGATGGAGTGCTCTAAGGAATTTCCTGACAAAATTCTTGCTACAAAAAGATTCATCAAGTGCTTTAAGTGAAGTAATAATAATGTTAAACCTAGCAAATGCACTATCAATACTTTCATCTTCGGGAATAACAAATTGTTCATATTGTTGAATGAGAAGATCAATTTTGTTGTCCTTAACTTGTGAGTTTCCTTGATGGGTGACTATTAAAGATTGCCAAATTTCTCTAGCGGTTTTACACATAAAGACTCTTTCATATTCTTTATTAGTCAAAGCATTATATAACATCATTTTAGCTTCATTATTCTTTGCAATCAATTTCTTTTGATCTTCATCTTTAGTGTTTGTAACTATATTATCACCATCAACAATTATAAACCATAAATCTATATCTTTAGATTTCACGTAAGTTTCAAATCGGTTTTTCCAATAGATAAAACTATTTGCTTCAAAAAGTGGTGGTCTTTGCATAGATTGCCCTTCTTTGTAATTTTCAAAATCTATGGATCGTTTCAAGTTTTAAAACACAATATATTTTAAAAGCTTGAGTAACGTAGCTCTTGATGCCAATTGTGGAAAACTAGAAGGGGGGGTTGAATAGTTTACCAGTTTTTAATCTAATTATCTTTTGAAACTTTCCGTTTAATCAAAGATATGAACACAAAGACAATATGTAATATGCAAGTATAAAGAAAGAAACGATCAAACCATGACACGATTGTTTATTGTGGTTCGGCTACAAGGAACTCTATTTTCCTTGCCCTACGTCCACGCCCCGAGTATCCAACTCGAGAGTTTCTTTCACTAGTCAACAAGCTCCTTTCACCGGCGGAGAAAACCTTACACGTCGCTTACAAGTTTACCGACACTAAGCTAGATGTCGAGTTCTTTTACAAGGGTACAACCACTCCCGTTTAGTTCTTTACAAGGGTACAACAACTCCCGTCACACTATGTATTTTAAGGACTAAAATACTAACCGATCACAACTTAAAACACACAATCAAATGAAGTGTAAACTACACAAAGTCTACACGATGCTAAGCTAACAAGTCTTGCAACGTTGTGTTGAATACTTGTAACTTAATATGCACTTGTGAACTTCTTTGCTACAAAAGAATCTTCACAACAATGAGATGTTAAAGGGTTAGATGAAAGATATGAATGTGTATGTGCAAAGTATAATAAGAAGTGATCAAAAAAAATTTTAACAAATGGCTTGGTATTTATAGCAAAACATCCAGCAGGTCTGGCGGATACGGCGGAACCCTCAGAAGGGTTCCGCCCGTGTACCACGAGGGTTCCGCCAGGTCTGACAGTGTGTTTTGCAATAACTTACCAAACCAACCAAAGTCACATCAACTAAATATTAGTCAAACACAAAACTTTGTGTAAGAAAACTATGGAGAGTCAAACACACAAAACTTGTGTAAGAAACCTATGGTGAGTCAAACACACAACCTTTCCTTAAATGTATGTTGACAAAACTTACCATAAATGGGATGTGACATTTTTATTTTTAGAAATATAAAAATGTTGTGTTTTATATGAAATGTAAATGTAGTAAATATTTAGTTATGCAAGACTTTAAACTAAAATCATGTTTTACTAAAAACTAAAGTTTATACTTTGTCATTAACAAAACGTAGCAAAGATCGTAAAATATAAATAACGTTTTTAGGCGATATTTGTATTAACACTTTTCATAACTTTCAGAAATAACTGTAATTGTGAAAGTAGTAAACACACGAAAAATAAACTAAAATTATACAATATGTACTTTCACTCCAATTGCATTATGCAATTTCCCGACCTAACCAAAGATAATGAATTACGCACGCGAACGCAGGTAATGTAAAGAAACACACTTTGCCTAAAGTAACTAATCATGGATTTTAATCTACAGGGTAGGCTAAGGTGTAAGGGTGTAACAAAACATTTTAACAAAGGTGTAAGAAACGAAAGGAATGGCTCTAAGGGTTTTTCTAGGGGTATCTTACTCTAAAAGTGAGGGTTTATACGGGGGTTAACTAACCAATGTAGTTAGTTAATATCACATAACATATAAAGTCTTTTTGGGTGTAATCCTAGAAATTTATCAAGTTAGACAAATCACTCCAATTATATCGATAATACTCATTATGGTGGACTCGAGTAGTATACAAGCCAATTTCTAAAGTTTACAAGTCACCGGCACACTAAAGTTTTAATTTTTGGAAGAAATAAGGTTATGTGTGCGGTTATGTAATTTAGACTTAAACAAAAACATGCTAAAAATTTTTAAATTTTGATATATTAAGCGCATTTTAAGCATATTTTGAAAAGTATAGGACAAGTAAGCGTTCTAATTCTCCATCCCCCCACTTAAGTTAAACAACGTCCTCGTTGTTTGTGTTAAAGGTTAAAAACTGGAAAATAAAAGAGTTAGAACGGAAAAACTCCCCTGATATTTGCTCGGAATGATCCTCCATTGCGTTTATGAGCAAAAATCAACTTTCTTGTGGATGAGAACGTTTAAGCTTCATGAATGATGTTTCCACAGAAAGTGCAGGAATCTATAATACCACCAAGACTTTAACACACCTGAGTTAAGAAGGTTCAAACTTGCATAATACATTAGTAGTTAGTGAAAATAAAACCTAAAAAATAAAAACTGTAAATCATCAGGTCAGTCGATACGCCGCATCCTATGGAAGAAGATGCGCCGTATCGAGCCTGGAATTAATATGAATCAGAATAAAAGATGCGCCGCATCCTTATCCAGGGATGCACCGCATTAAATCAACTGACAGAATGTTTTAAAGTGTAAAAGTAAAAAATGCAAAAAAACAAAAAGATATGATCAGTGCAGATGATACGCCACATTCTGTTATGGAGATGCGCCGCATCTTCTGCAAGTCTGACAGACTCGACACAAACAGAAAAATAAGATAAAAATTTCCGGGTTGTCTCCCGGTCAGCACTTATCTTTATTCCAGAGTCTTCAAGTTAGACTCACGTTCAGCTCCTATTTTCCATCAGTAATATCCAAATACCACTTCATGATACAATTGCTAATTAACTTATCGCGGATATATTCAGGTCCCAACTTCAACACTCCTTCATAGAATCCCTACATCTTTTGATAATGATACTTGATCCCATATTGTTTGTCTTTGTCATCTACATGAAGAAACGGTGAAAACCTATAGCAATATTTGTTAGTGGCATGTTTAAAACTTGGATGAGTGCGAGGCATCATAAAGTAATAATGTCGCTCCCATTTTGAAAGGTGATTTTTCCTTCAAATCTTTTAGCATTAATAGCAATCTCCCTACAAAATGGTTTGCCAACAATCACATCACCCATCTCTTTGTCGCGATAGGCATCCATGTCTTCTACCACTGTGAAATCTGTAATAATAACAAATCTTCCAACAAAAACAGGTATGTTAATAAAAGCTCCAACTACATTCTTTCCTTTATATTCAACCTTCTTATTCATAATAGAATTATAAAAGGTTTTTGACATTACGTTAATTGGTAAAATAGGAAAGAAGTTTGCACTAATTTGTTTGTAACCTATCATGCAAGGAAATTGTAAATTGTAGGCACAATCAACATGGATTTTTTTATCGTAATCAAAAAAAATAGGATACCATTCAAATTCATCGTAATCTCTAGTGCTTATAACGTTAATACTAGGGATATCCGTAATTTTATTTTTATTGGGTTCATCATCTTCCATAAATCTATCATTGAATTCTAATGGCGTTTTAAGATCATTTAATTCAATATAATCCCCATCATTCAAGTGATTTGTTTCGCACTAAGATTTCTCCCATAAATCTAGCTTCTAGGTCGAGGTCTATATCTTCATGTAATCCTAGCACATAAACACCTCTAATTATGCTTTTAATCGGATTTTCACATTTATAGACTAGTTGGTCGTTCCCTACTTTCAATGATATTTTTCTTTTAAACACATTAATCTTAGCATGGGCAGTAGACAAGAAAGGTCGTCCAAGGATTAAGGGAATCTTAACATCCTCAGGCATATCTAGTATTATAAAGTCTACGGGGAATATAAATTTCTCGACCCTAACTAGCACGTTTTCAGCAACCCCCTCAGGTCGTTTTACAGTTTTATCAACCAATTCAATAAGCAGCTTAGTTGGTGCTAATTTTCCTAGTCCTAGGGTAGTGAATGTCTTAAGGGGAATAACACTAACACTAGCTCCTAAGTCAGCTAATGCATTATTGAAAGACATGTTCTTGATTGAACAAGGTAAAGTAAAACTTCCTGGGTCTTTTTCTTTATGAGGCAAGCCATGTAGATCGGTTGCAGAGCTCTCTTCTTTCATTGCAGCCTTTATCTCCTCTTCAATCCTTGACTTCTCCTCGAGTAGTCTCTTTACGCTGATTGAAGAGTTAAAGAAATATTGGGGTTTCAAAACATCACCATTCTTCAATCGTCCAGGAAAAAGTGTGTTAGGCATGACTTCTTCGGTAGTGGTTATGGCCTTGACATGATCTCCTGGATTAATTTCGGTTGAGCTAGGTAGACTTCCATATCCCCTTTCTTGAAGAACCTTGCTTATCTGACCGATTTGTTGCTCTAAGTTTTTTATCGAAGCTCCTTGGTTTCTTGTGACAGTGTCCGTTGAGGCTCGGATTTCTTTGATCATAGAAGTATTTTCTTCGTGTCTTTTAGCAGCATCGGCCATAATTTGCTTCAAAGTATCATCCAAAGTCTGCCTTCTCTCTTGATATGTGGGATTTCCATTATACTTTTGGTAGTATTCCCTAAATTTTCCTGAAGGTTGGAATGGTTGACCAAATTGTGTGTAGTATGCTTCTTCAAAAGTCTCACTTTCATTCTTTGTAGGGCAATCTTTGGTGTAGTGAGGTCCTTTGCATTTTTCACATCCAACTTTGGCAGCATATACTTTTTCATCTCTTTTCTTCATCTCTCTACTAATTTTATCCAATTGAGCTTGAATTGCAGCAAACCCGTCAAAATTAGTGCTGCTCTTAAACCTAGTAGAGGTTCCATCGTGCCATTTTTGAGAATGATCAACAGCTTCTTGGATAGCTTTTCTAGAATTTGCTGCACTCATTTGTGGTACAGCTCCCTTTGCATCCAAGATTTATCTAGTAGGCACGTCCAATCCTTGATAAAACAATATTGCCTCATGCATTGTGGTTAGATAGTGTTGAGGACATTTCACCAAGAAGTCTTTGAATCGCTCCCAAGCCTGATAGAGAGTTTCATCGGGCTCTTGCTTAAAATTGTTGATAGCCTCCATCTTTTTAGCAGTTTTAGCAGGTGGACAATATCTTTTGAGGAATTTGCTCTTCAGTTCATCCAAGGTTTTGATCGAACCTGCTGGTTCATTCCATAGCAACTTATTAGCAGCTCCTTTTTGGGAATATCCAAAGCATAAGTTGATCGTCAAAGACTCCTTCTGTAGTGAATAAATCTGCAATCTCTAGGACTTTTTCCACATGTTCATTAGCATCTTCAATTTTCATCCCACTGAAAGCATTTTCTTTTAANAGGTGGACAATATCTTTTGAGGAATTTGCTCTTCAGTTCATCCAAGGTTTTGATCGAACCTGCTGGTTCATTCCATAGCAACTTATTAGCAGCTCCTTTTTGGGAATATCCAAAGCATAAGTTGATCGTCAAAGACTCCTTCTGTAGTGAATAAATCTGCAATCTCTAGGACTTTTTCCACATGTTCATTAGCATCTTCAATTTTCATCCCACTGAAAGCATTTTCTTTTAATTCCTTGAGAAACTGGCCCTTCAAGTCAAACTTTGATTTGTCATCAAACTTTGGTCTAGCAACTCCTGAACTGTAGTCGGATCGGGTTTTGTTCATGTATTCCTCCATAGTAGTGTTTTCCGTCATTGTTTCTGTTTCTTCTTCCTCTTCTTGTTCAGAAAAATAATCAAGCTCGAACGAACTTGAATAGTCAAAGCTTGATGTGTTGAAAAGCTTTTTAAGCGAATGAAAAGCTCGTTCAAGATCTTCGAAAGGTGTAACTAAGTTCTTAGTTGAACTTCTAGTCATGCACTTCCTGAAATCATCACAAAAGCATCAGTAGGGTATGTTCAAGAAAGTGGAATATCATAAAATTAATAATGAAAACGGAATACGAAAAATAAAAGTTGCTGGTATCTGCAGACAATGCGCCGTATCCTGGAAAAGGGATACGCCGTATCTTATTATGTTAAAATTAAAATCAGACTTTTATTCAGAAATAGATACGCCGCTTTTTGAATTAGAAAGCGTCGTATCAGTTAAACATCAAAAATCAATTATATTTATAAGAATTAAATGCGCCGCATAAGCAGAAGCTAATGCGTCGTATATTTATTACGGTTCAAAATACAAGATTTTTGATTTGGTGATGAGCCGTATCAATAAAAATCGCTGCGTCGCTTCTGTTTAATTNAAAGGGATACGCCGTATCTTATTATGTTAAAATTAAAATCAGACTTTTATTCAGAAATAGATACGCCGCTTTTTGAATTAGAAAGCGTCGTATCAGTTAAACATCAAAAATCAATTATATTTATAAGAATTAAATGCGCCGCATAAGCAGAAGCTAATGCGTCGTATATTTATTACGGTTCAAAATACAAGATTTTTGATTTGGTGATGAGCCGTATCAATAAAAATCGCTGCGTCGCTTCTGTTTAATTAATTCGAAAACTGTTTTTAATTTAAATATATAATACGCCGTATCTGCGAAAACAGATGCGTCGTTAGGGTTTCGAAAGATTTTCTTATTAAAAATAGAATACGCCGTATCTTGGGGAAAGATGCGCCGTACTCGAATTATTAAACGCGTTGTATTTATAAAAAATTAAAACGCAATACGCCGCATCTAAGTTACAGATAAATAAAAATAAAAATTACAAAAATTACAAAAAATAAAAACAAACAAAAACAGAAAATATGCAAATTATACAATAAATGCAATCTAACTAATATACAACAAGTTAGTGGTTAGTATCTAAAAACCTAATAAAAAGAAAAATCTAATTAGAATACTAATCAAATTAACAGATAATAACAATTCACTCCCCGGCAACGGCGCCAAAAACTTGATGCGCGTGATGTGTCGTTGCGGTTTAGCAGTATTAATGCCTACTCAAGTTTTAAATTTATATTTAGCCGACTTATCAATAACACACACACTTAACGAGCAGTGTACCCGGTCAGTATGAATATAATGGTAAGTAGAGTGTCGATCACTAAAAGTGGAACGTATTATCTAATTAACCTAATCAGTATTTTAATATCCCAAGTTAGTTTTACAGCCTAATCTAACGAAAGGGGGTTCAGCCTAAGAGACTGGCACAGATTTAGTTATATTAAACAGTAAATTAAACTAATGAGCACGAATCAGCGAATAGCATACACGTACACAGATAGATAATTAGACGCAGAAGAAGGTCTATCCTGATAGTTAAGTAGCTTGTCACTTGTTTTATTGCTAGTTTTATATGAATCGTATCGTAATCTAATCTGTCTCGTTGGATCTCATTATATCGGCGAGTAAACCCTTAATGATCACTTATGCCTATCCTACTTATCTAAAGACATCAGCTTAAGCAGGCGAGGAGCAAGTATGGCAGCCTACAGGCTCAGCTAGACACAAAGGTTATCAAAGCACTAATATAAGTCAACAAAAACATCATCATATAAACTTTAGTTGATGGGAAAGCAATTTTAATGGGAGCAGTATGGTGGCCACAAGCCCATCAATCCTGATGAATTAAAACGTACTATTACAATAAAACAAAACTACTTAATGAATTAAATACATGCAGGACCAACTTACAGCTCTAATATCTTCGTTTGCGGTGTGTCTTGTGTTGCTTTTTCGACTGAACTCGGCTCCTTAGGGTTATGTTGCACACAAAATTCATCTAGGTCTTGGGGTATTTATAGTTTCTGTCTGAGGGGTCGATGCGGCGCATTACGTAAGTAGATGCGGCGCATCGACTTAACTTCGTGTGGGGTCCAAGATTAATATATTCTGGAATATTCGTACACCGTCTTCAGATGCGGCGTATCTTGATTCCTGTATCCGGCGCATGTCCTTCAGTATCTTGGATTGTATCTAGTGAAGTATTGATAGTGATACGCCGTATGTCAGAAGTGTAATGCAGCGTATCTGGAGTAGAACGAGCTTGATCTTCTTCGTTGACCAAAGTTTCATATGCGGCGCATGATAGAATTACATGCGGCGCATTCTTCAAAGTCAGGAAATGGTCTTCGAATTCATCTAAGTATGATATTGCGGCGTATCTGTTGAGAGAGATACGGCGCAACTTCTAAATTTCGGTAGACTTTTGACATCTCGCTTGTTTTGCTCCATAATTAGTCCAAAATCGCCAAGTTTCACCTATTGCTTGTTTTTACCTGAGAATTACTAAAGTAAATATTAAAGTACCGATTCTCATAAATAATATAGTAAAACAAGTCAAATAAATAAGAAAAATGATGATAAAAATATGTACTTATTTGAGTTCATCAATATACTTTTCTATTTTTCGTTCAAAAGAGGGAGGAACTTTTGTTGCAACTTTAGGGATAAACCCTAGGTTGAATTTCACATACTTTTCAAGGGCTTTTCACCCTTGTTTCCTCCATGCTTAATTAAAGATAAGTCTTCCTTCAAATCAATCAGTATGTCTATGTGTTGTTTGATTATATCTTATGCTTGTCTTTATATTAACATGCTAGGTGTAGGATCGAAAGTATTGAAGATTTATGTGGTTCGGGAGGTCTTGGTTGATCAAACATGATGAATGGATACATGTTTCTAGTGAGAGAAAGTAGAGAGAGGGTGGAGAAAAAGGGTTTAATTAATAAGAAAGTAAATGATACACACAATTTCCCACACCCTTCATGGAGAGTCATGAGGGGTATTTATAGGCTCATTACATAATAAGTTTGCCTAATGATCACTCATAGTCCCTGAAGTTACTACTAGCTACATATCTAGTCCATTTCACTTGTGTGACGTTATCTTTATAAAATAGCAAGGCTAACAATCTCCCTCCAAGATATCGTCACACGTGAATGGTTACAATGAGACTTATAAATACATTAACAATGTAAAATTACAACAATAGTAAACTATGTTGATGGTGTTGAAGCGCAGAGTCTCTGTAGTCTAGATATTGAGGCAGACTTGAAGTTCTCTCATCCGACGATCTCGGCATTTGATCTTTGACACTGACGGCAAAGGTCTTTGTAGCTCTGAACTTCAACTGTAATGGTCTAGTTAGGTTATTACTCCCTCCTAACTAGTGAGCCTTTTTTTTTCTTTCTTCTGCTCCATCCTGAACTGACACCTCTTTCATCTCGCAGCGGATAAAGTAGATACTAATGTGTTTGCACCATGGTTGTCGTTCTGGGAGCATCATTACAACATAACTCACATAGTATTGCACAGAAGGTTGGTAATACGCTCCGATGTACACATCATTAGTACTTCTTCGGTTCTAGTGTAAGCACAATTCCCTCGAACAACCAACGTACTAGAGATGAAACACTACTTCTTTTGGCATGTTCTTCTCCCTCCTGATGGTTGCGATTTATCGAAATCATCATACTATTTTGTGTACATGCCATAATTACCCGTACTTTACACTTCTGATGCAATATAGATAGACCATGAAAGCATAATTTGTGGGTATATGTCGCAAAAGTATACTCTCAATACAATTCTATGAAATCAACCTTTAATCGAACCTCCTTTGAATTCACCGGCTAATATAATGACCACATGTGGAGACAGCCCGATATGACCAACTTGAAAATGAAGTAAACATCCCATCTTGTGACTTAATCTTGTACGATGGTGTGACTAAGAACGGTGTAGAGAGTTCGTACACCATCGAATCCCTATGTACTCTATACTCTTCAACCAACCAACCATCAAGTATAAGACGTACATCACCTCTTGACTATCCACAACTTCGTGTGACACTGAGTACTACAATGTATCTCCTTTAAGTGATAGTTAACTAGGTCTTCGTCCATCCACCCCTTGACCTATGAAAACAAGATAAACCAAGTATTCATCACCATTAACATATGCCCAAACAAGTTATTTTGAGACCCGCATATCTCAAAGATAAATAAGTACGCGCTTGAAACGTCACTTCAAAATCAAATTAGTTATACCGTACAAAAACCCCGTAGTCATTTTGTTAAACGAACCAATCCTAGCCATGAAATTATGTATCCCCGTGAAATTTGTAGTCCAAAATACCATTCCTTTTGCCATATGATTATCAAAGTTACGTCTATTTAATAGCTCCTATTATAGTAGCCCAATATTTTGATAACCATTTCAGATCAAGTTCACTACGCAAGCCCACTTTATATCATCATTGTTGCAGCCCAACTGGCATTCGTATAAGCAATCAGATAGGCCCATTCGGAATAAAGTAACCCAATCCAATCAAACACCTAAGAACCGGGTATAACAATAAGGTTTGCCCTAATCCCACCATTTGTCATAACCCTAAACACATACATCTAACAAAACTTCCGCCCCCATCTTATACACTCACCTCCTTCTCTCTCTTCACAATAGCAGATCTCATCTTCATCTCTCATCAAATCATCAGTCATCAATCAATCCGAATCTCATATCAAATTGAACAACCAAACTACAAACACAACACAACCGTACTTGAGGTCAATGTTTTCTGCTCCAAACGAATCAAAAAATGATCTTACGTCTTCAAGATCCATTTGTGGGTCTCGGGTAGGTTTTACTTGTTTGTTTTGTGTTTCATTTGAACGAACCAAGAAAAAGGTATAACTTAATTGTTATAATCTTTATCTTTATATGTTCGGGAAGAAAGAAAGAAGCTTAGCTTCACAACAGATTGATGATGATTTCTTTCTTCATGTGCTTGATCTTTTGAAGGTCTTGAGTTAATTCGTTAACACGAAAATGAAAAGAAAACTGAGATCTGTTATTTGTCATTAACTTTCGTTGCTTATGAGTCTTGAATGATTGAGTATGTGGAGATAGGATAGGATAGATATAGGTTGGTGTTATTAGAAATGGGTTTTGTTCTTCTTTCATTTATTGGTATGGACTGATGATGGTATATAACCTGAAGTCACTTTGAGTTTTGGTATTAAGGTTGTGGTCGAAGTGTCTACTACATATCTTCATCTTCATCCCTTCTCTTATGTATCAAAGATCTCGATAATTTTTCAAAAGGATTTCGATACTTTTTGTAGCTTATCGAAAACTTTTCCAACTTATCGAAAACATGGTTTTTGAGAACACGGTTATCGAGATCCTCAGTTTTTGAGATCCTCGGTTATCGAGATCCTGGTTGTCGAGAAAATGATTTCGATAATTTAGGGATTGGGTTCTCGAAACCTACATGTGTTCTCGAAAACAAGTACATATCGAGAACTTCTTATACAAGAAATTCCGACCAGATTCCGGCGACCCATTTCCAGTTTCCGATAAGTTCTGATGAGTTTTCCGACCTTTTATGACCACTTTTCACGGTTTGGAACAAAAACAATCATAAAAATGAGTACAAATCTGTTTGGACAAAAATTTGACACAAAACGGATTGTGTAGATCTAAATAAAGCATAGTAGACTATTTTGACCATAAGGATACAATAAAATATGAGATGAAACTGTTGTTGATAGATAAGAAAAAAATTTTCCAGATCCATAAAAATGTATAAAACAGCTTCAAAACAAGATTCGAATCCACATAAATCAATAAAGTAACAACGAGGCTCTGATACCAATTTTAGGATCGAAAGTATTGAAGATTTATGTGGTTCGGGAGGTCTTGGTTGATCAAACATGATGAATGGATACATGTTTCTAGTGAGAGAAAGTAGAGAGAGGGTGGAGAAAAAGGGTTTTATTAATAAGAAAGTAAATGATACACACAATTTCCCACACCCCTCATGGAGAGTCATAAGGGGTATTTATAGGCTCATTACATAATAAGTTTGCCTAATGATCACTAATAGTCCCTGAAGTTACTACTAGCTACGTATCTAGTCCATTTCACTTGTGTGACGTTATCTTTATAAAATAGCAAGGCTAACACTAGGCTAGGTTATCTTTGTGTTTGCTTAGATGTAATGAAACTTAGCTATTAATTATTGATTGATTTTTTGTTATTAATTGTTGTTGGATGAATTATCTATGTTAGGCTTAAGAAAACTGGCTAACTTCCAATTGGTAACTTGCTTGATGTCTTAAGAAACATGAATCGGATGTGTACTACGATTAATTGGTTGTGTTTAATGCATAAGTGACTACTAAGGAGGCCATGGTTTGGATACTTAACGTGTCGCCATAGGAAGAGGTAGAAGCTTATAGAGTTGGGGAAGAACGTACACAGACCCACGACTAGTATTAAGGAATACAACCTGTCATCTACACAATTATAACAAACTAATCAATTAATCAAAGATAGCTAGGGAGTAGTGAAACATAAGTAAACACATTTTTCTCCATATAAGTTTTCCTCACATATACTTTCTTGTTATTTTAGTTTTATTGCATTTATAGTTATTTGGGTTAGTTGACTAGCAACTAATTCCTCCCACTCCTTTAAAAACCGAGATTTTTATTGCTTTCATAAAATATAAAAATACAAAAGAATCATCCTTCACCCTTAGACCTAATTAGAGTAGTTTTCAATCCTAACGAACATTATTCCCTGTGGAGAACGATCAATCCCCCGGTACTTGCCACTTCACTATACTACATCGATCAGGTACACTGCTTGGTGGGGATTGCAAGCTTCTCAAGATCCCTTGAGAGGTAAAACATTTTGCGTAGACGTAATCCACGCATCAAGTTTTTGGCGCCTCTGCCGGGGAATAGTTATTGTTTAAGTTGAATTTTATTTTATTTAGGTCTACTCATTAGATTCCTATCTAGTGGGATTGTAACGCCCCCATTTTCAAGGATCGTAGCGGATTTAGGGTTGGGGTATTACTTCATGGAATCACAGTCACAATAATAGAAAACGACTCGAAAAGAGACGTTTATATAAATAAGTTATCATTCATTAAAATTTCAGAGTTTTATTAAGATGAGGTCCAGGTGAATCTAAGTGTGAAATAGTATTTGAATGATAACCAGGTGGAAAGTCCTCCAAGTTCAGTGCCACTTCCTGCCATAGCTCCGTAATGGCCCTATACCTAGGATACATGCTTAAAGAGTCAACACTAGGTGTTGAGTGAGAGTCATAGGTTTGAGTGATGGTGTGTGAATACGAGTTTAGTAAAGCATGGGCTACGATGTTTTACTCCCATGTAAAGTGTTAGAAACTGTATTTAAACAGTTTGTGTCTCTCTGTACTGTATGATCAGTACAGTACTGTAGAGAGAGTGTTATTGCACTAAGCTCATGAAACCGCACTGACAGTCCGGGTCATGGGGGCTGCAGACCCAACCATGAGGGGACGAGTAGGATAACTTGCCAAAGTTAATCCTTTGAGGTTTCAAGTATAGTACTTATTGGTTACCCGGCTAAGGTAAACCAACGGGAGTTGTCAAACTCCAATAGATCTATGAACTATACCCGCGTTCACTTGCGTAAAACCCGCAAGTGATTATGGCTCATGAATTTTAGTTATGTAATGGTGGCAGATATATAGTATCACTTGTGCAATAACGAAAGAAAAGACTTGTATTCGGTTTAAAGCAAGTAGCATATATCCCCCTCACAGGGTTTGGAAAGCATTTAGAAAGCGTTTAAAAGGTGTGAGGCTATGAAAACTCACCTGGGCCTTGTGAAATGTGATTGATGTTAAAAGTGACTCGGAGACTAGACTGCCTACTCACGTATCCCAGGGTTTGTTGATGTGGATGTATGTCAAGCTTTAATTATTGTGTTCTAAGTTTTCTCAAGTAATTATTCTTAGGTTTTTTAGTGTTAGTTATAACATAACACCGTTCAGGCCATCACAATCCAGAATTATATAAGGCTCCTCACATGAAGCTCCGTATTGTATTATGTTATCAACATAATACCATTCGGGCCATCATAATTCAGAAGTATATAACCCTTACATGAAGTTCCCTAGTATTGTGTTACGTTGTTAGGTATTTTAGGTTATAACATAACACTGTTCGGGCCATCACAATTCAGAAGTACAAGACTCCTCACATGAAGCTCCCTACTATTGTATTATGCGGCCAAAATAATACCGTTCGGGCCATCATAATTCAGAAGTTAATACTCCTCACATGAAGTTCCCTACTATTGTGTCATGTTATTAAGTACTAGTATTTAATATAATGTATCACCGTTCGGGCTATCATAACTCAGAAGTATATGCAATAATCGTTTGAGGAGCCAGGGCACTTTAAATCGTAAACCCAGCAAACTCGTCAAAACGAAATATCCACATGATACTCCTCGCATGAAGCTCCCTACTATTGTGAAACATCACATAAAAAGATAGCACTTTTATTTATTAAGCAAATGTTTCATTTTATACCCTTATAGTTTGTATATTTACTATTTCTACCCTAGACTCATAAACTTATAACATTTAGCACATAATCATCTAAACTTTATATATTTAGCCCATATACTTCTACATTTTAGGGAAATAGCAGAAATGACCCTTAGATTTGTAATTTTTCAGAATTTACCATTTAGACCCTTAACTTTCTAATATTTGCAAAACTAGTCCTTATAGGTTTATAACTATTTTACTTTTTATCCTAAGGTTATAGAACTTTTGCAAAAAGGGTCCTTACACTTATAACTCTTAAGAAATGTCAAAAATAGTCCCTAAACTTAATATTTTCAGAAAGTTACCATATATACCCCTATGCATGAAAACTATATAATAACTAGTCCTTTTATCATGCAAATTGTATTCTAATGAGATAATTAAGTTTCCTAGTGATGCGTGGGTTTTGCAACCTTCGCAATAGGTTTTACCTCTCAAGGGATCTTTAGAAGCTTACAACCCCCACCAGGCAGTGTACCTGACCGATGTAGTATAGTGAAGTGGCAAGCACCGGGGGATTGATCGTTCTCTCAGGGAATAGTGTCGTTAGGATTGAAAACTACTCTAATTTAGGTCTAAGGGTTGAGGGATGATTCTTTTTATATTTTTGTATTTTATGAAAGCAAGTAAAATCTCAGGTATTTGGAAGAGTGGGCGGAATTAGTTGCTAATCAACTAACCCAAATATCTACTATTGCAATTAAAATAAAATAACAAGAAAATAAATTGGTTGTGAAACTTATATGAAGAAAAGTGTGTTTACTTACATTTCCTTACTCCCTAGCTATCTTTTACCGGTTAATTGGTTTGTTACAATTG
>LBNU01000307.1:46842-60064 GCA_014162995.1 Artemisia annua
TTTAAGTTATAACGTGACGGCCTAGGTGAATTTACATGTGACGCCGTCACGTGTAAAAGCCTCAAAATCTTTCTGGCCCATCTCGTGTAAAAATTATCCACCTCTTTGTCAAAGCGTGATGCCGTCACCTCATAAAGAGTGACGCCGTCAGGTACTGTTTCCAGCATAATTTAAGACTTTGTGGTTTTCTTCACTTTTATGCTCCAAAAACGTCCAAAATGCTTCCTTTTCCAGATTTCTTCTCCAAAGTACCTAAAATGACAAAAGAAACGATTTAAGGCAATATTTGACCAAATAATTACGAATTAGGGGCTTAAATGACCCCCTAAAAGCGTAACACTTTTCGCCTCATCAAATACCCTTACACTTGAGATTTGCTTGTCCTCAAGCAAATGCGCTTTTATTCCAATCAAAATATGAGCTAGGGGTCATTTAACACTAATATAAAAGTAATTACAATAAATAGTCATTCCACCATAGTCATAACAAGCACGGAAATCATATATTAGTACCTCACAAATAGTGTTTGGATACTCTCATCTCTCGGGTGTTATAAACCTATATAACTAAATGGAAATGGAAAAATATCACTCACTACCTGTCATAGCAAGTAGATTACCATAGGCTTGGGAAAGGATCGAAAATCTCCTCCACTAGGCGTAAGCACCTAATATAAACTATCAAAGAGGGCTTTTCAAGGGTTGTGATGTTAGGTGTAGGGATATGATAAACACGGTTTGTTGGAATAAAGGATATTTTTAGTGGTGGCGAGTTAATTATCTTGATCAAATACATGCACAATGTGACGTTGCTAAGCCAAGACTCGACTCGACTTAAGCAAATAAGAAAATAACATAAACATAAATAAAAATAAAAGAAAATGGGATGGTAGTCCGTATGTTTTTTCTACTTTTCTTTTTTCCAATTTTTTTTCATTTTTTTTCTCTTTTTTTTCATACACTCTTGCCCTACCATCCAAAATAATACATCATAGGAGCCTTGGTTCTCCCCTTACACTTGAACTTTTACATACTTTACAAGTAACTATTCTAATGACTCGAATTAAGATAATTGAAAAACTTGGAGTACTTTAAAATATTAACGCATACATGGGGGTAATAATTGACTTTTTCCCAATTACTCCATTACATTAGTACTTCACCCATGAGTCCCAATTGTCCCAAAACAATATGTACAAGGATATGAATCGACTTAGCAACCATGTAATCAATAAGACAATTAACTAAGGGTTAAAACAAATGTTGTCACAATAATGCACTAAAGATGTGTGCATACAAGGTAGGCTAAGGCGATTTTTGGGTGTACATTTGGGGGTGGATTGTAAACAAATTCTTCCTTTAAGTAAAATGCTTAAAGTTAGAAACGAAAAGATAGGCTCTGAGGGGTGTACTAGGGGTATCGTGTACTAAAAATGAGTACATCGCAAAGGTGTGGGAAAATTACTTGACCAATGTAGTCAATGTAATTATATTACGTGTGTAAAACATGGGTTATCCTAATGCCTCTTATCATGTAGTAAATCTAACTACACGAATGTAGTCTCACTTGTGGATTTGGGATGGTCACTAACGCAAGTTCTAGAATCTAATTACTACCGGTACACACACAAGCACCAACAATGAATGCTTTTCCTAACAATTCTAGGGGTGAACCTCACATATTTGGGGGAAAATTTTTGAGTGGTACAACTTTTTGTGCTAGTAATACAATTCATATCTATGAGACGCTTATTATGCCTAAAGTTTCAGTCCTAAATGTTGTAAAAACTTTTAAATTTGGCGCTAAAATTGCCCTACAAATATTTCTCTCAGTTTTATCACACATCTACCATTAAACAAAAGAAAAATCAAGCGTAATAGCATTTTCTAAGGTGTCTTCATTTACCCCCTTACAATTAAACCGAACATTGTCCCCAATGTTCACATAAAAGATGTAAAAGTAAAGATAATGAAAGAATGAAACAAATACTCCCCTGATTCGTTTGATGTGGATCGTGTGGTAACATGGTTAGATCTTCTTCCAAGATGATGTAAAAGCTTCAAGATCAAAGCGACGCCAAAAGCTTGATGTCATGAACTTGATTCCATGTTCATCTTCTTGTCCACTGTAACCTGTTAAACTTGAGAAAACAATCTAGGCAAACCTTGCGTAAAATCGGCGGTAAAATCTATATAAGGATATAATACTTGTGGAATGAAAGTTTTGTAGATTCCTGGAATTAAAGATGCAGTAATTTTTATAATCCGGCAGAAAAACTAAATTTTAAAAACCTTTTTCTGGAATCAGTACCTGACGCAGTCAGGTTTTAAAGCCTGACGCCGTCAGAATTGATCTGACAGAATTCTTATGTTTAGTTTCCAGAAAATTTCTGGAAAAACAAATACCTTAATTCCTGGAATCCTACAAATTTTCATTATGACTCGATACAAGCATTTGTCTCAAACAAATACTAGTACGTATGTTCATTTTATATTGTTACAATTCATGTTCAATTAGTTCTTATAAACAAATTTATATTTCGCTTACACTTATCTTTTTGCAAAATACCTTTATATGTAGTTAAGACGAAGTTAAAAACAAAATAAAGCATTTTCGCAATTTAGTTTGAAGCATGAATCATAAACAATAAAATAAAACATACATACGGAAGCAAATAAAATTAAAATAAACAAACATGCAAACAAATAAATAAAGCTTGGGTTGCCTCCCAAGAAGCGCTTGTTTTTGTTCGAGTCATGAGCCTGACTCTCCCTTATTTAACGGAGATAAGGGAGGTTTTCCCTACACTTAGGATTAAGTGCGGGTGGTAGTAGCGATACACACCATCTCGGTGGAAGTATGCCTCGTGAGGAAAGAATGGTGGATGAATTATATGCTCAAAGGGGTGTGCTCCTTTCATCATAACCTTACCTAGTTCGATTGGGTCAATGGGTGAATTGAAATTTTCTCCTAGAAAGGGATCATTTTCTATCAATTTCGAGAGACTCTTATTTGGGAATCCATCTTGACCTAATAAACCCGGTTTAAACCCATAATGTTTCTTGTGATCAATCATGAATGGGTGACATAAGTATGTAAGGTCATGGTTCACTCCTAGATTGTCTTCCATTCCATGTTGTTTAGAGTCTACTACCTTCATCGTAAAACTACCCGTACTATATGGTTTGATGGGTGGGTCGGGACCTATTTCAATTCCTAAATTTTCATCCAAGGATGGAAGATTAGGTAACGGTTTTGGTTGAGGCTCCGGTTCGTCAAAACTAGGAACTTCCATAGAACTAAAAGAAAGGTTATGACTACAAGTATTCAAACCTATTTCTTCTAGTTGTGTTTGGTCCAAGGGCTCTACCTCTATTGGAATTCCTAAAGTCTCTTCTACTTCTTCCGGGTAAGTCACGGGCGGTATGTGTGCCTCAAATGATGGTAGGACTTGTGGGGTACTTTGTGGGCTTATGTTATTTACCTCATCCTTCATCATTTTATCCCCAAACAAGCTCTTTGCTTGTTCCCTCAAACTTGCTATCAATTGATCCGTAAAAACGCTTGTTGGGTTGTCCATCTTTTTAGCGAGTTGGGCATAATCTTCTATGGCTTCCCATGCTTCTTCAGCACTTAATCCCCAAAGGTCCCCATCTGCGGCATGGTCAATGTCCATTTTGGTATAGTGGTTGACACGATGGTAAAATATTTTAATTTGGGACCATAGATCGAAACTATGATGAGGGACTTTTCGGAGTAAATATTTAAAACGAGTCCATGCATCATAGATAGGTTCATCTTGATGTTGTTTGAACATCAAGATGCCATTTGGAGTGGGTGAATTCCGTGGTTGGTAGTATGGTGGATTCGCGTTCTCCATAATGGCTAATGGAATAATCAATGGAAAATTTTACGAACAAAAGCACAAAGAAAAGATAGACTACAAGAAAGCTAATAAAAAGATAACAAAAATTTCACAAGATAGGAATCTAATTAGTAGACCTAATAAAAATAAATTTCAACCTAAGCAATAACTATTCCCCGGCAGCGGCGCCAAAAACTTGATGCATAGGTTTTGTGTCACACCCCCAAAATCGGATCCAGCGGAAGCTTACATGTCGCTGGGGTGCAACTCAATTGGTATCACAACACAAGTGCAAAGAACGGTTTTCATCTCATTCATTTAGAATAAAATTGTTTAACAAAAGTGTTGAATTTACATTGTTAAAAGTAGTGCGGAATTAGGCCCTTAAAATAGTTTAAACGGTCCCCATATGAATATAAGAGTCTTCTATGACCATGCCATGCCCTGCCAAATACCTCCAGTAGCGTGTCATTGCTTAATACCTAAAAATACATGCTAAAGTGTCAACACGAGGTTGGTGAGTTCATAGAGTTTAGTGAAAAAGAATGCATGTAAAGCTTTTGAATGAAATATTCCCAGCAAAGGCATTGTAAATCCACCCAGTTCCAAGTCCCGGCCATACAAGACTTGCAACCTGTGTGTTTACAACCCACTGCCAATTATGATTTGGTTTATGTAAATGAAAGTAATATCTGGACCATGACGCAAAGATAAAGGTAGTAATATCGCTATATAAACAATTTCTGGCAATGAGGCCATATAAACAATGATGACAATGAGGTCATATAAACGATGATGACAATGAGGTCATATAAACATTGATGACAATGAGGTCATATAAATAATGATGACAATGAGGTCATAAAAATAAATAATAATGTTTAAAAGACAAGTGATGCGCGGGATTGCGACCACGCACTAGGGTTTTACTTCTCAAAGGATCTTGAGAAGCTTGCAATCCCCACCAGGAAGTGTACCTGACCGATGTAGTATAGTGTAGTGGCAAGTACCGGGGGATTGATCGTTCTCTGCGGGAATAGTGTCGTTAGGATTGAAAGCTACTATAATAGGTCTAGAGGTGAGGGAAGATTCTTTTTGTATTTTTATATTTTAACGAAAAGCAAGTAAAAATCTCGGGTTTGAAGTAGTGGGCGGAACTAGTTGCTAGTCAACTAACCCAAATACTACTAAAGTAAATAAAATAAAATAACAAGAAAGTAAATGTTTGTGAAAACTATAAGGAGAGAAGTGTGTTTACTTAGATTTCCTTACAACTTAACTATCTTTTACCGAATGATTAGTGTGTATTAATTGCGTGGATGACGGACTGTATTCCTTAATACCATTCGTAGGGGTGTGTACGGACTTCCCCTAACTCTATAAGATCCTACTTCATTCCTATGTCGAGCAGGCTAGGAAGCTCCTAACATGGGATCACTAGAATTCACTCATGCATTAAATACAATCAAAATAACCTTAGCACATCTTGGTTCATGTTTCTTAAGACGTTCAAGCATGTTACCAACCAGAAGTCTGCCAATTTTCTTAAGCCTAACATCGATAATCACCCATCCAATACAATTAATAACACACCATTCAATCAATAATCAATAGTTAGGTTTCATTAGATCTAAGCAAACACAAAGAAAACCTAGCCTAACATGTTAAATGAAAGACAAGCGTAAGAAAGAATCAAACAACACATAGACATATTGAATGATTAATTGATTACTTATCTTCAATGTAACGTGAGAGATCCAAGGGTATCAACCCCTTAAAAAGGCTGCAAAAATCGTCTAGGGTTTCTCCCTTAAAGTTCCACACAAGTTCCACCCTTATGACTAAAAATTATGCGAATATATATAGAAAAACATATCTGACGGCGTCACGTTATAGCCTTGACGCCGTCACCTCGCTGTGGTTAGGGTTTCTTGATAGCCAGGCTGACGCCGTCCTCCTTTAATCTCTAAAATTGTGTTCTGGCCCGTCAAGGCTTGACGCCGTCAGGTGTGGTCTTGACGCCATCTGGAGTACTGTTCCAGCAGAATTTAGCACTTTGTCGAATTCTTCACTTTAATTCTCAAAAAACGTCCAAAATATTTCCTTTTCCAGAATTTCTCTCCAAAGTACCTAAAATGCCAAAAGGAACGATTTAGGGCGATATTTGATCAAATAAATACGATTTAGGGCTTAAATGATCCCCGAAAAGCGGTACCTGACAGATGTAGTATAGTGAAGTGGCAAGTACCAGGGGATTGATCATTCTCTCAGGGAATAGTGTCGTTAGGATTGAAAACTACTCTAATTTAGGTCTAAGGGTTGAGGGATGATTCTTTTTGTATTTTTGTATTTTATGAAAGCAAGTAAAATCTCAGGTATTTGGAAGAGTGGGCGGAATTAGTTGCTAATCAACTAACCCAAATATCTACTATTGCAATTAAAATAAAATAACAAGAAAATAAATTGGTTGTGAAACTTATATGGAGAAAAGTGTGTTTACTTAGATTTCCTTACTCCCTAGCTATCTTTTACCGGTTAATTGGTTTGTTACAATTGTGTGGATGACGGGTTGTATTCCTTTGAACCATTCGTAGGGCCGTGTACGATCTTCCCTAACTCTATAAGCTCCTACTTCACTCCTATGTCGAGCCGGCTAAAAGATCCTGACATGGGATCACTAGAATTCGCTTATGCATTAAATACAACCATATAATCGTAGTACACATCCGATTCATGTTTCTTAAGACGTTCAAGCAAGTTACCGTATAGGAGGTTAGCCAGTTTTCTTAAGCCTAACATCGACATCACCCACCCACGATAATCAATAACAAACCAACAACAAGTAATCAATAGCTAGGCTTAATTAGATCTAAGCAAACACAAGAGAAACCTAGCCTAGCATGTTAAAGTAAAGACAAGCATAAGATATAATCAAGCAACACATAGACATATTGATTGATTTGAAAGGAGATTTNTCAATAACAAACCAACAACAAGTAATCAATAGCTAGGCTTAATTAGATCTAAGCAAACACAAGAGAAACCTAGCCTAGCATGTTAAAGTAAAGACAAGCATAAGATATAATCAAGCAACACATAGACATATTGATTGATTTGAAAGGAGATTTATCTTTAATTGAACATGAATGATTCAAGGATGAAAAACCCCTGAAAATACAGTAAACCACGACCTAGGGTTTTATCCCTAAAGTTCTCCCAAAGGTTACACACACAATGAATGAAAATTAGAAAACTATGTATAGATCTTACAACTTGACGGCGTCACGTTTTAGCCCGTGACGCCGTCACCTCGCCGCCAAAACCCTTCTTAGATTGCTCAGATCTACTCTTGACGCCGTCCCTCTTTAAAACTCTCTGGGCCGTCTCTTTTTAAATTATAACGTGACGGCCTAGGTGAATATACACGTGACGCAGTCATGTGTAAAAGCCTCAAAATCTTTCTGGCCCGTCTCGTGTAAAAATTATCCACCTCTTTGTCAAAGCGTAACGCCGTCACCTCGTAAAGAGTGACGCCGTCAGGTACTGTTTCCAGCATAATTTGAGACTTTGTCGTTTTCTTCACTTTTATGCTCCAAAAACGTCCAAAATGCTTCCTTTTCCAGATTTCTTCTCCAAAGTACCTAAAATGACAAAAGGAACGATTTAAGGCAATATTTGATCAAATAATTACGAATTAGGGCTTAAATGACCCCCTAAAAGCGTAACACTTTTTGCCTCATCACCTAGCTTATGTTTAGTTAATAGATACTTAACTAAGTCTCCTAAATCAGATTATATCACATAATAAGGCAATTTAGCATATAAACATGTATTTAGCATAAATTAGGGTTTTAAAATGAAAACTTGTAAAAGAAAATTAGCAAGGCTTATGCAAGGGTTCCTAGGTGATCTAAGGCATCTTATATCTATCCTAGGTCAGTACTAAATTCTTTAGAACAAGTATAGAAGCTTAGGTGGTCAAGGGAGGTCTTAACGAGGGTCTAGCTAGGTTTTAGGGTTTCTCGGCTAGTTTCTACTTCGACAAGGGTTCTAGGCCTAATGTTCTCAACTCCTAGGACTACTAGGACTCTTATACTACTGCTAGGGATAGAAGGTTTGAGGTGGAGAAGTGAGGAGGTGTGATTTGAAATGAAAGGGTGTTAAGGGGTATTTATAGGGCTCGATAGCCCTATATGTTAAGTAAACTTGGAGTAATGGCCAAGTAAAGTGAGGAGGTGGTCAAAGGTGGTGTAGGGATGTCTAGGGAGTAGGTAGGGAGCTTGAGAGGCGATGTAGAGGCGGCGGTATGGTGTTTGTGGTGGTAAATGGTTCAAGGTAGTATTTTAAGGCAAGTAGGTGCATAAGCTACTTGTAAGCAACTATGGAGGTGCTAGGTTGGTTTCTTAGGGTTACAAGGAGCTACATAATCTGCTTGTAAGGTGTTAGGGGTGGTACTAGGGTGGTTGCTAGCTTAGAGTAGGTTTTAACTAGGTTTAGGGGTAGTTTAAGGCTTAAACTGTGTTAAGGTCTTGACTAGGGTTTATCATTTAGATTAAGGATTATAATATGATTAGAGGCTGTGATTAAGGCTTAGGGATCATGTACTAAGTGGTTGTGGCCTATACTAAAGATTCGGGAAGGTTTTGACCTAGTTTTGAGGCCTAAATGGCCTAGTTTTGCTTAGTGAGAGATTAGCATCTAGCTTAGGTTTTAGTGCCTAGATTAGTGTCCTATGAGTGTTTAGTGACTAATATTATAACTTAGGATGCTTATACTAAGTGGTGGTAGCCTATGGTAAGGATTTGGGATAGTTTAGACCTAGTTCCGGGAAGTTATGCTCTAGTTATGGTTTTGTGCTTAAGAAACTTGTACCTAAGCTCTAAGAGGTTGTAATAGGGTCTAAGGGTGCTAAGATATCCTATTGTTCCTAAGGTAACTCATACATAAGCTTTAACACTTTCAAGCTAGTTTAGATAAGCAATTAGGGTTTTAAAGATAACAGTAAACACATAGGTGCAATTAGGGTTTGTTTAGGGTTTTTTGTAATACTGTGTTAATTTTAGCGTGTTAGTTTGATAGATTACTTATTATGGTGTTGTTATGATCCTATGCTTGACATACCAGGGGTTTGTAGGGTGTGAGTGTTGAGTTATTTGGCTTGTGTAGATACGTGAGCAGGTCTAGAGAGTCATGCATGTAATGAATGCATATAAAAAGCAAAAATTTACCTGTGAAATACCTGATATAGGTATTTGTAGTGGAAATGATAGTGATGAGATTTTATGGGTCGTTACAGTCTCACCCCCTTAGAGAAATCTCGTCCCGAGATTTAGATGAACGTAGGAGTAGGGGAAAGAACGTGTTGACGATTCGAGAAAGAGAAAGTGACACGAAGAGAAGAATAGGGTTTGTACAAACGGAATAAGAGAAGTTTGCACAAGTGCCAGATACTTAGACTCATTTATTTATATTCTTTCACTCACAAGTAGAGGCGTCCCAATTCTTGTAAGTAAGAGTTTATAAATTTATGATTCCTTTGATTTATAACTTTCTTATTAAAATAAAATAGTGCTCTTTCATTCTAATAAGATGGTTATAAATCATCCTTAAGTAGTATTGGCGGAAAATGAAGGGAGTTTACCACACTTAAGGAAATGTGGTACGGGAGTGTTTGGAGATCGGGATTGACCCATGTAGTTAGGAAAACATTGTGGAGTGTACAATGTTTTGAGGAAAGGTTTAGAGATCGGAGACCTGTGGGTTATGGGCCCACTGGCTAGACATGAGTTGTCAGCATTAGCCATATTAATAACTCGGGTTTCTAGTGCTACAGTACTACTGTTAGCAACTAGTTGCCGGATGGCACCCTAAGTTATGGCTTTGCAAGATAACACTAGATTAGGAGGATAATATCATAAGTCGGTCATAATGAGGATTACGAAAACTCCGACTTAGACATTTTCAAAAGTTCTAACTAATAGAATCTTGTGAAATGACGAGAAGTACAAGTTCTAACTTTTAGAACATTGTATGCGGGAAGGTAGGTATCCTAATGAAGATTAGATTCACTAGATTCCCGCAAAGTTTGTTTTCCCCCTAAGGTTCTTGGTATAATCCATAAGGAATTATCTAGTCTTTCTAAAGATAGCCTTAAAATCTAAAGGTGGTTTTCTTGACTTAATTGGTGAAGGAGATCCTAAAGGGGAGAAGGGCTAGGTGTTTCCTTATCTAAGGGTTTATTGGAAGTATCATTGTTTCTAAGTAAAGTTTCGGGTTTAGTCTTTTGTCTTAAGTTGCCAATCTTATGTCCTAGGTACTTAAAACCAGGTAGCGTAATATCCATAGTGTCTTTTGAATGGGATTCTAATGTGTAACCTAAATGGTGTCAAATCCTAAGATGTGATCTAAAATCCTCAAATGTTTTATTTCCAATTATAACTAATAACCTCAAATTTTAAGCCTGAGTTTATAAACTTAGGGTAGGCTCGGGATATCCTAAAGGTGTAATATTTCCTAGGGATTTCTAAATCCTTAAAGTCATGGGGAAATCTTAATATGGGAGAGGCAACTTATGAGGCTAGGTCTACGTAAACTATATCCTCAAAATGGTTTGTTCTTATTTCCTATCAAGGAAAACTTAACCTATTAATCTAAACCTTTAGTGCTTCTTTTGCTCCTATAGATATCTTAAGAGTATAACTAATTCTAATATCCTTGATAAGTATAATTCTTATCTTAGGCTAAATCCTATCTTATAGAAATGTCTTCCCAGTCTATAAATTTTTCCTTAGTTTAGTTTCTGACCTCAAAAATCTTTCTATTTTTATTTTCTATTTCCTTAATGATTTCTTAGAGTTAGCCTATCTTAGTGATTTAAGGTATTATACACCTAAGTTTATGTTTTCTAAAGATATCCTAAAGTCATTTCTAACCTCAAATACGGGAATCCTATAGTGTATAATATGGGTTTTCTAAGAGGGGAAACTACTTCGGAAATCATAGTAATTTAAGGGAGTAGGAAGTAAAGAGGGAAGGATAGGAGTATGCTTGTATATAACTATTATATACTTGCATATAAGAGTAGTTAGGGGAAGGTTCTCTAACTAAGGGGAGCTAAGAAGTTTCGGAGGAATGGGAATTAGGAATGGAAATAGGGTATTTTACTGAATTCAGATCGTTATGATGTAGAATAAAGATTCTCATCATTAGGGGAAATGATTTTGAGGAATTCAGGGATTAAAGAACGGAAGGAGTTGTGTGACATTTCTAAAAATTCATGTCTTATATTTTAAACAATAGTTTATTTAATAACTATCCTATTTTTAATAAATTAACTTCATTGGAAGTTATCCGTATACATCCAATTCATTCGACCACAACTATACTATGTCCACTCTACATTTCATGTACTCCACTATTTTTCCTTGTAATCCTAATTTAAAAAGTTACTTTCACTTTTATTTTAGGAACTAATTACTTAAAACTATCGAAAACGTATAACTACGAAAGCATTCGTAGTAATAAAGTGAAAGTTATTGAAAAACNAACTAGTTGCCGGATGGCACCCTAAGTTATGGCTTTGCAAGATAACACTAGATTAGGAGGATAATATCATAAGTCGGTCATAATGAGGATTACGAAAACTCCGACTTAGACATTTTCAAAAGTTCTAACTAATAGAATCTTGTGAAATGACGAGAAGTACAAGTTCTAACTTTTAGAACATTGTATGCGGGAAGGTAGGTATCCTAATGAAGATTAGATTCACTAGATTCCCGCAAAGTTTGTTTTCCCCCTAAGGTTCTTGGTATAATCCATAAGGAATTATCTAGTCTTTCTAAAGATAGCCTTAAAATCTAAAGGTGGTTTTCTTGACTTAATTGGTGAAGGAGATCCTAAAGGGGAGAAGGGCTAGGTGTTTCCTTATCTAAGGGTTTATTGGAAGTATCATTGTTTCTAAGTAAAGTTTCGGGTTTAGTCTTTTGTCTTAAGTTGCCAATCTTATGTCCTAGGTACTTAAAACCAGGTAGCGTAATATCCATAGTGTCTTTTGAATGGGATTCTAATGTGTAACCTAAATGGTGTCAAATCCTAAGATGTGATCTAAAATCCTCAAATGTTTTATTTCCAATTATAACTAATAACCTCAAATTTTAAGCCTGAGTTTATAAACTTAGGGTAGGCTCGGGATATCCTAAAGGTGTAATATTTCCTAGGGATTTCTAAATCCTTAAAGTCATGGGGAAATCTTAATATGGGAGAGGCAACTTATGAGGCTAGGTCTACGTAAACTATATCCTCAAAATGGTTTGTTCTTATTTCCTATCAAGGAAAACTTAACCTATTAATCTAAACCTTTAGTGCTTCTTTTGCTCCTATAGATATCTTAAGAGTATAACTAATTCTAATATCCTTGATAAGTATAATTCTTATCTTAGGCTAAATCCTATCTTATAGAAATGTCTTCCCAGTCTATAAATTTTTCCTTAGTTTAGTTTCTGACCTCAAAAATCTTTCTATTTTTATTTTCTATTTCCTTAATGATTTCTTAGAGTTAGCCTATCTTAGTGATTTAAGGTATTATACACCTAAGTTTATGTTTTCTAAAGATATCCTAAAGTCATTTCTAACCTCAAATACGGGAATCCTATAGTGTATAATATGGGTTTTCTAAGAGGGGAAACTACTTCGGAAATCATAGTAATTTAAGGGAGTAGGAAGTAAAGAGGGAAGGATAGGAGTATGCTTGTATATAACTATTATATACTTGCATATAAGAGTAGTTAGGGGAAGGTTCTCTAACTAAGGGGAGCTAAGAAGTTTCGGAGGAATGGGAATTAGGAATGGAAATAGGGTATTTTACTGAATTCAGATCGTTATGATGTAGAATAAAGATTCTCATCATTAGGGGAAATGATTTTGAGGAATTCAGGGATTAAAGAACGGAAGGAGTTGTGTGACATTTCTAAAAATTCATGTCTTATATTTTAAACAATAGTTTATTTAATAACTATCCTATTTTTAATAAATTAACTTCATTGGAAGTTATCCGTATACATCCAATTCATTCGACCACAACTATACTATGTCCACTCTACATTTCATGTACTCCACTATTTTTCCTTGTAATCCTAATTTAAAAAGTTACTTTCACTTTTATTTTAGGAACTAATTACTTAAAACTATCGAAAACGTATAACTACGAAAGCATTCGTAGTAATAAAGTGAAAGTTATTGAAAAACCCATCATCTACAAAAATTATATTTTCATAATTTTACAATCGTATTTCGTCACTATGGTACTATTAAAAATTATTTCTAATTAACCCGGTACCCGAATTCGTCAAAACTACTCAA
>LBNU01000307.1:73913-97482 GCA_014162995.1 Artemisia annua
GGAAAGTATCCTCCTCTTTTCACTGATGAGCCGTCAGGAGATAAAACGAGTTAAGCTCCGGGACGGAGCTCTCCTAAGTGGTACGTGCTGTGACATTTCTAAAAATTCATGTCTTATATTTTAAACAATAGTTTATTTAATAACTATCCTATTTTTAATAAATTAACTTCGTTGGAAGTTATCCGTGTACATCCAATTCATTCGACCACAACTATACTATGTCCACTCTACATTTCATGTACTCCACTATTTTTCCTTGTAATCCTAATTTAAAAAGTTACTTTCACTTTTATTTTAGGAACTAATTACTTAAAACTATCGAAAACGTATAACTACGAAAGCATTCGTAGTAATAAAGTGAAAGTTATTGAAAAACCCATCATCTACAAAAATTATATTTTCATAACTTTTACAATCGTATTTCGTCACTATGGTACTATTAAAAATTATTTCTAATTAACCCGGTACCCGAATTCGTCAAAACTACTCAAACTATGCACTAAACGGTACCCCGTAAATCGAATGTGGGACAAAATTATACAAGCACAACCACCTTGGTAAGGTGGCCGGCCATGTGTCCCTCCTAGGACACTTGGTGTCTCAAAACTTCACCTAATAATCTCCACTAACTAAAACTATCACTAACACATGCAAGTATAACAAATTTTAGATCAAAATAAAAGTTTTCCTTCTCTCTTGGTGTCTCCTAGCTCGTTCCATATCCAAAACAATCAAGAAGAAGTAATTTTTGAAGAACAATATTTTCCAAGTATATATAAACATCCATTACAAGGTTTTGAAATATAAACCTATGGATTAGTTAGGGTTTTCTTATTAATAAACTAGTAATCCTTCAAGTAAGTAACTCATTAAAACTTTCATGTTCTTGGTATGTTTCTACCACATTCTAGTTAATTTTTATATGCATGCAAGTAGATGTAATTTGTACCACTCTAATTTTATGTTTTGTTAAACTTTATGAAATATATATATATAGTGTTTTGGTGTAGAGATGGTTTGATGTTATTTAGGAACCCATGACACCTTGAGGAGGTGTATGGTAGTTTATGGGATTGTTGGAGTTGATTGATGATGAAATTAGATTAGTTATAGGATGAGAAAACCATTTTTGACATTATATATAAGCTTCTGGTCATATTTTAAAAATACAGAAAACTCAGTAGGTTTGGACCCATTTTTGACCAAAGATAAAGAAAATACACTTTAAGATGAAGCCATGGCCGAAAGAACGGGTAAAAACGGGTTTATAACGAAAAAGTTATGTTAAAAACAAGTTATACCAAATTTATTTTGAACAATTTGGGACAGCCTGGACATTTTTATAAAATTTAGAAAACTCAGCAACTCATGGCCTATTTTTGACAAGATACTCAGAAAGTTAAGAACAAAAGGAAACCATTGCAAAAAGAACGGACTAAAATGAGTTTGAAACGAGAAAGTTACGCTATAAACAAGTTACAAGTGTTTTTCTTATATAACCTGAAAATATGTTGCTGATGTAATAAGGTTTTCCATGAAAACAGGCCCCTAACCCTCATTAAAATGTACCAATATGATAAAAATGTGTTAGTACTTGTTTAGAGCTAACTGGGGATATAAAATTCTTGAAAAACGGAATTATAACGAATTATTTATGATTTTTCGAAAGTTATTGTTTCACTAAAAATACCAACAACATGTAATATTCACTATTACCTTATACGAAGATGTAAATTATATTTTCGACAACAATATATTTTTGAGTACAAACGAGTGGTATAAATGGCATATACATTTGCATTCATAACATCCTTATCAAATCTAAGTTAGAAAATATTTATTCATGATAGGTTGCGGCTTGTGAACGCGCCTTGTTTGACACATCCGTTCCTTACATTTAGTTCCAACACTACAAGTGAGTTTATAGCCTCGCTTTTAATCTTTTAAATGATTTATAAACCTCGCGAGGGGGATACATGCTAGTTTTACAAAACGAATACAAGTAGCTTTTTGGTATGCTTGACCCGAATACATGATTATAAGACATTGAGTGTCTCTTGCCAATTAAGTCCCCATCATGAACCGTTAATTTTGTGTGAACGCTAATATTATAAATATGCATATTGCGCATTGACCAGCCTGGCCGAATGGGTAGCGCCCATCTTTCAACGGTTATATAATATTGAGAATATGTGGTAAATGGCAAATATTACCCTACCGGGGCAAATGATTAAACTTGGTTAAGGTTCGGTTTCATGAGCTCTATGTTATAATCTGATAACCCGACAAGTACTGATCATACTTGTTACCCGATGAATAATACTTGTATTCAATTTATTATTACTAAACTCTATGAATTCACTCAACATTATTTGTTGACTTTTAGCATGTTTATCTCAGGTCCGTAAGTAACCTCAGCTTGGATGGGCCGCGCAAGGAAAGATTATCAATCAAGATGGCTCATGTTTTAAATGTTTTATTATGTACTAAAATGTTGAAGACTTTTTATTATCCTATGTATCTTTCAAACTTTGTAAACTCTTTTGGGACCTCTTGTAAAACTTTATTAACCTTATAAGGTGAGTGTTTATTAAATATAACTTTGTATTAAACTTGTTTATTATATTTGTACGATGTAATCGATATATAGCACCCCATGTCCCTTTCCACTGCAATCCTGAAAATGGGGGTGTTAAAAATTGTATGACATACTATGTCATAGCACAAGGAATGAAGTCATAATCACATAAGGTCATAAATAACTTGTCATAACTAAAAGTTCAACAAGTATCACTATTTATGCCAGATGTGATTAGGAAGGATAAAGGTTTTTGGCAAGTTGCCGGGTATGAAAATGGAATGAAGTTTTTGTGGGGAAAGGTAAATATATGGAGTAGATTTATTTGTCGGAGCCCACTTTATCCGCACTTACTAACCACCTAAAGGGTAATATCCTAGGTTTATCCTTATAATGCCTAAAGTTCAAAAACAATATTCCTAAGGAATATCTTCCTATCTTATAGGGTGTTGGGGTTTTAAGGTGTCGAAACTACCTATCCTAAATTCTTAGGGGTTGTAAGTAATACATATCCAGTAGTGTTACTTATAGGGTATACTTAAAACCTCGAGTAGATTATAACAAGTACCTAACTTGTTATATTTCTTAAGGACGGATAGTTTCCTAAGGTTTAGGGTATTCTAAAGTATCCTAATAAGGGATGGTCGAGGAAATAGGGTTTCTATCCTCGAAAGTACTTAGGGGTTTATGATTTACCTAATCTGTAGAGCTATAATAGGGTTCGGGATGACTTAAGATGATCTAGTAAAGGGGAAAGATTGGGTGATGGTGTTTCTATCCTAAAGGGTGACTACGGAATGATAACTCGGGGTTTGCATAAGGGGGAGGCAAGGCATAACTAAGTCATAATTTATCTTATAGGCATCCTAGTTAGTACCATTATATATAGTATATATTCTAGGGTGGAATTCTAACCTAAAGGTATAGGTAATAAGGGTGTACTAGTTGATAATTTCAACCTAATGATTCTGAAACTTAGCGGAACGGCTTTATATATCTAATCGATGAAAAATCTAATTATCATTGTTTATCTCTTCTAAGGTATAAATCCAATTGGGTTACTATCTAGTTATCGCTATGACCTTTTTCTATCTTCAATAAAAGGTCAGTAAAGAGTTCACCTAAACTATTTAGGATGTTCTCAACCTGATCTTCCTAGTGTTCTAAGTGTGTCCTATGGGAATTTCCTCCAACCTCAAATTTCAAAGATGAGGTAGGAAAGTTTGTGGGGGTATGGGGAGGTACTAAGGTATAGAGTGGTTTCCTAAGTATGCTAGGTTTACTACTAGGTAGGTGTGATAAAGGATAAGTGGCTCTCCTAAAGAGTCGGGGAAATAGTGTTTTGAGGGATAATCTAGTACATTCGGAGAGGAAAGAGCAGTCTCCGGATGTAAACTTGATGAGACAGGGGTAGAGTAGTAGGGTGTAGACATAGCTAGATAATAATAGAAATGATATGCATCATGCAGTTATGTACTATACTAAATGCATTACTTAGCAGTTAAGCAGTTAGGTACTATACTAACATGTAACCTATGTTGTTGCGGAGGATGGCAGTGGCAAAGAGGATTTTCTCGGGTTTAGGAAAAGTAGTTGTAGTTTAGGTTTTGACCTTGTTCTCTACAACTGAGGCTCTGATACCAATCTGTAACACCCCCATCTTCACGGATCATAGCGGATTTAGGGTTGGGGTATTACTTCATGGAATCACAGTCACAATAGTAGAAAACGACTCGAAAAGAGACGTTTTTATAAATAAGTTATCATTCATTAAAATTTCAGAGTTTTATTAAGATGAGGTCCCCGTGAATCTAAGTGTGAAATAGTATTTGAATGATAACCAGGTGGAAAGTCCTCCGAGTTCAGTGCCACTTCCTGCCATAGCTCCATAACGACCCTATACCTAGGATACATGCTTAAAGAGTCAACACTAGGTGTTGAGTGAGAGTCATAGGTTTGAGTGATGGTGTGTGAATACGAGTTTAGTAAAGCATGGGCTACGATGTTTTACTCCCATGTAAAGTGTTAGAAACTGTATTTAAACAGTTTGTGTCTCTCTGTATTGTATGATCAGTACAATACTGAAGAGAGAGTGTTATTGCACTAAGCACATGAAACCGCACTGACAGTCCGGGTCATGGGGGCTGCAGACCCAACCATGAGGGGACGAGTTGGATAACTTGCCAAAGTTAATCCTTTGAGGTTTCAAGTATAGTACTTATTGGTTACCCGGCTGAGGTAAACCAACGGGAGTTGTCAAACTCCAATAGATCTATTAACTATACCCGCGTTCACATGCGTAAAACCCGCAAGTGATTATGGCTCATGAATTTTAGTTATGTAATGGTGGCAGATATATAGTATCACTTGTGTAATAACGAAAGAAAAGACTTGTATTCGGTTTAAAGCAAGTAGCATGTATCCCCCTCACAGGGTTTGGAAAGCATTTAGAAAGCGTTTAAAAGGTGTGAGGCTATGAAAACTCACCTGGGCCTTGTGAAATGTGATTGATGTTAAAAGTGACTCGGAGACTAGATTGCCTACTCCCGTATCCCGGGGTTTGTTGATGTGGATGTATGTTAAGCTTTAATTATTTTGTTCTAAGTTTTCTCAAGTAATTATTCTTAGGGTTTTTAGTGTTAATTAACATAACACCGTTCAGGCCATCACAATCCAGAATTATATAAGGCTCCTCACATGAAGCTCCCTAGTATTGTATTATGTTATCAACATAATACCGTTCGGGCCATCATAATTCAGAAGTATATAACCCTTACATGAAGTTCCCTAGTATTGTGTTACGTTGTTAGGTATTTTAGGTTATAACATAACACTATTCGGGCCATCACAATTCAGAAGTATAAGACTCCTCACATGAAGCTCCCTACTATTGTATTATGCGGCCAACATAATACCATTCAGGCCATCATAATTCAGAAGTTAATACTCCTCACATGAAGTTACCTACTATTGTGTCATGTTATTAAGTACTAGTCTTTAATCTAATGTATCACCGTTCGGGCCATCATAACTCAGTAGTATATGCAATAATCGTTTGAGGAGCCAGGGCTCTTTAAATCGTAAACCCAGCAAACTCGTCAAAAAGAAATATCCACATGATACTCCTCGCATGAAGCTCCCTACTATTGTGACACATCACATAAAAAGATAGCACCTTTATTTATTAAGCAAATGTTTCATTTTATACCCTTATAGTTTGTATATTTACTATTTCTACCCTAGACTCATAAACTTATAACATTTAGCACATAATCATCTAAACTTTACACATTTAGCCCATATACTTCTACATTTTAGGGAAATAGCAGAAATGACCCTTAGACTTATAAGTTTTCAGAATTTACCATTTAGACCCTTAACTTTCTAATATTTGCAAAACTAGTCCTTATAGGTTTATAACTATTTTACTTTTTATCCTAAGGTTATAGAAATTTTGCAAAAAGGGTCCTTATACTTATAACTCTTAAGAAATTTCAAAAATAGTCCCTAAACTTAATATTTTCAGAAAGTTACCATATATATCCCTATGCATGAAAACTATTGCATAACTAGTCCTTTTATCATGCAAATTGTATTCTAATGAGATAATTAAGTTTCCTAGCTTATGTTTAGTTAATATATACTTAACTAAGTCTCCTAAATCAGATTATATCACATAATAAGGTAATTTAGCATATAAACATGTATTTAGCATAAATTAGGGTTTTAAAATGAAAACTTGTAAAAGAAAATGAGCAAGGCTTAGGCAAGGGTTCCTAGGTGATCTAAGGCATCTTATATCTATCATAGGTAAGTACTAAAGTCATTAGAACAAGTATAGAAGCTTACTTGGTCAAGGGAGGTCTTAACGAGGGTCTAGCTAGGTTTCAGGGTTTCTCGGCTAGTTTCTACTTTGACAAGGGTTCTAGGCCTAATGTTCTCGACTCCTAGGACTACTAGGACTCTTATAATACTGCTAGGGACAGAAGGTTTGAGGTGGAGAAGTAAGGAGGTGTGATTTGAAATGAAAGGGTGTTAAGGGGTATTTATATGGCTCGATAGCCCTATATGTTAAGTAAACTTGGAGTAATGGCCAAGTAAAGTGAGGAGGTGGTCAAAGGCAGTGTAGGGGTGTCTAGGGAGTAGGTAGGGGGCTGGAGAGGCGGTGTAGAGGCTGTGGTATGGTGTTTGTGGTGGTAAATGGTTCAAGGTAGTATTTTAAGGCAAGTAGCTTACAAGTAGGTGCATAAGCTACTTGTATGCAACTATGGAGGTGCTAGGTTGGTTTCTTAGGGTGAAAAGGAGATACATAAGCTGCTTGTAAGGTGCTAGGGGTGGTACTAGGGTAGTTGCTAGCTTAGAGTAGGTTTTAACTAGGTTTAGGGGTAGTTTAGGGCTTAAACAGGGTTAAGGTCTTGACTAGGGTTTAGCACTTAGAGTAAGGTTTATAATGTGATTATAGGCTGTGATTAAGGCTTAGGGATCATGTACTAAGTGGTTGTGGCCTATACTAAAGATTCGGGAAGGTTTTGACCTAGTTTCGGGGCCTAAATGACCTAGTTTTGTTTAGTGAGAGATTAGGGTCTAGCTTAGGGTTTAGTGCCTAGATTAGTGTCCTATGAGTGTTTAGTGACTAATATTATAACTTAGGATGCTTATACTAAGTGGTGGTAGCCTATGGTAAGGATTTGGGATAGTTTAGACCTAGTTCCGGGAAGTTATGACCTAGTTATTGTTTTGTGCTTAAGAAACTTGTACCAAAGCTCTAAGAGGTTGTACTAGGGTCTAAGGGTGCTAAGATATCCTATTGTTCCTAAGGTAACTCACACATAAGCCTTGAACACTTTCAAGCTAGTTCAGATAAGCAATTAGAGTTTTAAAGATAACAGTAAACACGTAGGTGCAATTAGGGTTTGTTCAGGGTTTATTGTAATACTGTGTTATGTTTAGCGTGTTAGTTTGATAGATTACTTATTATGTTGTTGTTATGATTCTATGCTTGTACCAGGGGTTTATAGGGTGTGAGTGTTGAGTTATTTGGCTTGTGTAGATACGTGAGCAGGTCTAGAGAGTCATGCATGTAATGAATGTATATAAAAAGCAAAAATTTACCTGTGAAATACCTGATATAGGTATTTGTAGTGGAAACGATAGTGATGAGATTTTGTGGGTTGTTACAGGGATTTTTATTTTTCTTTTTATAGGTTTTCTTGTAGTCTAGCTTATTCTTTGTACTTTTGTTCGTAGCTTCTTATTACTTCTTCATGAGTAATATTGATCGTTTGATCCCTGTTATTCGTGTTTTCCGTCGTAGGAATTTCCAACTACCCAATCTGCCCCCTATTGCTAAAACCGAAAACCCACCAAATCTGTCACCTAATCATCACTTTAATAATAATTCTGATACGGATGAATCTGACCACGACACCGACCATGAAAATGGCCCTTTTTATTATTCTTCAAATTCCGACGAGGACCTAGGTGATGGGGAAGTGATAGATGATATTAGGGGAAGAGAGGAAGTTGACCCTCTCAAATATGTTGAGCCTAGGACAAATATTAAGAGGAATAGTTTGTTTAATATGCAATTTCTTTGTAAAATTGGATTTAGGAGCTTTGATGCCCACCTTAACTCATCTTTATCAATGAACATAATTTCGCGTACTGAATATAACAAAATCATGGTGAATGGGTTAGAATACCAAGGAGATAACATTTGTTGCTAGGGAAACACATTGNGCAATTTCTTTGTAAAATTGGATTTAGGAGCTTTGATGCCCACCTTAACTCATCTTTATCAATGAACATAATTTCGCGTACTGAATATAACAAAATCATGGTGAATGGGTTAGAATACCAAGGAGATAACATTTGTTGCTAGGGAAACACATTGCATGTTTTTATAGGGAGCTTTGTCTATCAAGTTGATTTTATGATTATGGAGGATCTGGGAGAATTCATTGATAATAGTTTTACGCAAGTTGTGTTTGGGAAGCCCTTCAAAAGGCAAACCGGATTAGATGAAAAACTGAATGAAGGGGTAATTATATTCTCAGACGGGGAGGAGGATTTTGTCTATCAAATGCCCCGTGCGCACCCTAGGTTTAAAGACTTTTCTGTTGAGAGATGTAATAGGCTTCCTCCTTATGGTATATTGAGTGAAAACGACATAAGCGCTTAAATATCCACATGAAAAGAATAAGAGGTACTATCACGGATGTTTAGAGCTAAGTGATGACTATAAGAAAGACGAGGCAACAATTAGATGGCTCACACTCGGATACGTGAGCATTAGTGACACTAGGTGAGTGTGACTTTGAGTCTAGCTACAAGACTCGTTAATAAAGAAAAGCGCTTCTTGGGAGGCAACCCAAGCTTTATTTGTTTATTTGTTTGTTTTTATTTGCTTCTGTATGTATGTTATATTTATATTGTTTATAATTCATTTTTCAAATTAAATTGTGAAAATGCTTTATTTTGTTTTTAACTTCGTCTTAACTACATATAAAGGTATTTTGCAAAAGATAAGTGTAAGGGAAATCCAAATTTGTTTATAAGAACAAAATTGAATATGAATCATAACAATATTAAATTAGCATGCATATTAGTATTTGTTTGAGTCAAATGCTTGTATCGAGTCATAATGAATATTTTATAGGAATTCCAGGAATTAAGGTATATGTTTTTCTTGAAATTTTCCGGAAACTAAACATAAGATTTCTGTCAGAACACTCTGACGGCGTCAGGCCTTATAACCTGACGGCGTCAGGTGTAAAATTCTGGAAAAATTTTTGCAAGTTTTGTTTTTCTGTCGGAACCGTAATGTTTTATCAAATCTTTAACTTATAAACTCCAGGAATCTGCAAATATTCATTCCACAAGCATTATATCTTTATTTGTTTTCTAGGATTTTATTTTACGTAGATTTTACCGCCAATATTATGCAAGGTTTCTTCTTTGTTTTCTCAGGTTTAACAGGTTATATTGGACAAGAAGATTTATATTTCAGAAGGGAAGCTTTGTACGTTCATTTTCTTGGAGGAAGATCTAACCATGTTACCACATTATCCACACCGAACGAATCAAGGGAGTATTTGTTTCATTCTTTTACCTTCTTTACTTTTACGTCTTTTTATTTGAACATTGGGGACAATGTTCAGCTTAAGTGTAAGGAGGGGGTAAATGATGATACCTTAGAGAATGCAATTACACTTGATTTTTGTTTGTTTAATGGTAGGTGTGTAATAAAACTAAGAGAAATATTTGTTAGGGCAATTTTAGCGCCAAATTTAAATTTTTTTACAACATATAGGAGTGAAACTTTAGTCTTAATGAGCGTCTCATGGATAGGAGTTGTATGAATAGCACGAAAAACCGTAGCACTCAAAAAAATTTCCCCCCAAATATGTGAGGTTCACCCCTAGATTTGTTAGGAAAAGCCTTAGTGCTTATGAGTGTACCGGTAGTACTTAGATTCTAGAACTTGCGTTAGTGATTCATCCGAGACCACAAGTAAGACAACATTCATGTAGTTGGATTACTACATGATAAGAGGCATTAGGATAACCCTTGTTTTACACATGTTTATATAATTACNTAGCACTCAAAAAAATTTCCCCCCAAATATGTGAGGTTCACCCCTAGATTTGTTAGGAAAAGCCTTAGTGCTTATGAGTGTACCGGTAGTACTTAGATTCTAGAACTTGCGTTAGTGATTCATCCGAGACCACAAGTAAGACAACATTCATGTAGTTGGATTACTACATGATAAGAGGCATTAGGATAACCCTTGTTTTACACATGTTTATATAATTACGTTGACTTCATTGGTCAAGTAATTTTCCCACACCTTTGCGATGTACCCATTTTTGGTACACGATACCCCTAGTACACCCCTCAGAGCCTATCTTTTTCATTTCTAACTTTAAGCATTTTACTTAAAGGATGAATTTGTTTACAATCCACCCCAAATGTACACCCAAATCGCCTTAGCCTACCTTGTATGCACTCATCTTTAGTGCATTATTGTGACAACATTTGTTTCAAACCCTTAGTTAATTATCTAATTGATTACATGGTTGCTAAGACAAGTCATATCCTGTATATATTGTTTTGGGACGATTGGGACTCATGGGTAAAGTACTAGTGTAATGGAGTAATGGGGAAGAACATCAATTATTACCCTCATATGTGCGTAAATGTTTTAAAGTACTCCAAGTGTTTTGATTGTCTTAATTCGAGTCGTTAGAATAGTTATTTGTAAAGTATGTAAAAGTTCAAGTGTAAGGGGAGAACCAAGGCCCCTATGATGTATTATTTTGGATGGTAGTGCAAAAGTGTATGCGAAAAAAAAAGAGAAAAACATACGGACTACCATCCCATTTCCTTTTATGTTTCTTTTTATGTTTATGTTCTTGTTATTTCATTTTTAGCTTAAGTCGAGTCGAGTCTTGACTTAGCAAGCCATATTGTACATGTAATTAACCAAGATTATTAACTCGCCACCAGTAAAAATATTCTTTATCCAACATAACCGTGTTTATCATATCCCTACACCTCATGTTACAACCCTTTGAAAAGCCCTCTTTGATAGTCTATCCTAGGTGCTTACGCCTAGTGGTGGAGGTTTTTGATCCTTTCCCAAGCCTATGGTAATCTATGTGCTATGACAGGTAGTGAGAGATATTTTCCATTTCCAGTTAGTTATATAGGTTTATAACACCCGAGAGATGTGAGTACCCAAACACTATTTGTGAGGTGCTAGTGTATAATCTCCGTGCTTATTTTGATTGAAGTGGAACGATCAGCCGTTGTAATTACTTTTATATTAGTGTTAAATGACCCCTAGCTTGTATTTTGATTAGAATAAAAGCGCATTTGCTTGAGGACAAGGAAATCTCAAGTGTAAGGGTATTTGATGAGGCGAAAAGTGTTACGCTTTTAGGGGGTAATTTAAGCCCTAAGTCGTAATAATTTGATCAAATATTTCCTCAAATCGTTCCTTTTGTCATTTTAGGTACTTTGGAGAAGAAATCTGGAAAAGGAAGCATTTTTGACGTTTTTGGAGCATAAAAGTGAAGAAAACTACAAAGTCCCAAAAAATGCTGTAAACAGTACCTGACGGCGTCACGCCTTAACAGGTGACAGCGTCAAGTGTTGACAAAGAGGTGGATATGAAGATTAAACATGACACGCAGGAAAGAATTTGAAGGTTGAAGATGACGGCGTCACCCTTTATGGCGTCCAAGGTGGTCACGTTTTATTATAAAGAAAGACGGCCCAGAACCTTTTACAACCAGACGGCGTCAAGAATAGATCTAGGCCATCAAGGAACCCTAATCGCGGCGAGATGACGGCGTCACGGCATAAGGTGACGCCGTCAAGTTGTAAAATCTATATATACTTTTCTATTTTTCATTCAAAAGAGGGAGGAACTTTTGGTGCAACTTTAGGGATAAACCCTAGGTCGAATTTCACATACTTTTCAAGGGTTTTTCACCCTTGTTTCATCCATGTTTAATTAAAGATAAGTCTTCCTTCAAATCAATCAATATGTCTACGTGTTGTTTGATTATATCTTATGCTTGTCTTTACATTAACATGCTAGGCTAGGTTATCTTTGTGTTTGCTTAGATGTAATGAAACTTAGCTATTGATTATTGATTGATTGTTTGTTATTAATTGTTGTTGGATGAATGATATCAATGTTAGGCTTAAGAAAACTGGCTAACTTCCAATTGGTAACTTGCTTGATGTCTTAAGAAACATGAATCGGATGTGTACTACGATTAATTGGTTGTGTTTAATTCATAAGTGACTACTAAGGAGGCCATGCTTTGGATACTTAACGTGATGCCATAGGAAGAGGTAGAAGCTTATAAAGTTGGGGAAGGACGTACACAGCCCCACGACTAGTATTAAGGAATACAACCCGTCATCCACGCAATTATAACAAACTAATCAATTAATGAAAGATAGCTAGGGAGTAGTGAAACCTAAGTAAACACATTTTTCTCCATATAAGTTTTCCTCACATTTACTTTCTTGTTATTTTATTTTTATTGCATTTATAGTTATTTGAGTTAGTTGACTAGCAACTAATTCCGCACACTCCTTAAAAAACCGAGATTTTTACTGTTTTCATAAAATATAAAAATACAAAAAGAATCATCCTTCATCATTAGACCTAATTAGAGTAGTTTTCAATCCTAACGAACACTATTCCTTGTGGAAAACGATCAATCTCCCAGTACTTGCCACTTCACTATACTACATCAGTCAGGTACACTGCCTAGTGGGGATTGCAAGCTTCTCAAGATCCCTTGAGAGGTAAAACATTTTGCGTAGACGCAATATACGCATCATCGCACATGATAACCTACCCAGTAACGAGGATGGCTCGTGAGGTGGGTGGTGAAGGATGATGCTTCGCCACATTACCTCCAACCTAAGAGAGCTCAATGTGGGTCGCCGTTGGCTCGCCATCAGTACTAAAAATGTACAAACGACGCCTTGTATTGCACTGTTCGTCCCGTTGTTCATGCGTTGTTAGGCATTTAGTTGGTGGAATCACTGCCTTTTTTTAAGTGGGTTTTGTGTGTTGTGTGTGCGATTTTTTTTTTTTTTTTTTTTTTTAATTTAGAGAAGAAGACGATGAGTAGAATACTTTTTTACTTTTTCATTATATACTGTTTTGTTTTTATTTTTTACATTTTTAAGTTCATATGACACATTTTTATACCGTTAGTCCCTAATATATTTGTAATGTTAGTCCCTAAGTTATTTTTCTTATACCTTTAATCCTTTAAATATATAAAATTTGGTTTAAATGTATAAAATGAAATGTGTTTGTTTTAAAATAAAGTGAAAAATAAATAAATATGTTTGTACGAATAACGTGTTATTGGGTTTTTTGTTAAGGAGAGTGTTATTGGTTTATTATTAAGATCCTGATGATGTGGCATTGAGATGATAGACGAATAATGTGTTATTCGCTTCCACCACGCCTAACACTCTAAAGTTGAATATGGGGGCTGATTATTTAATCTTATTTGGCGGACTTATGTTTTATTTGATTTTCGACTTATATTTTAGAAACTTATTTTTGTGGCATATTCTGATTTTTTTTTAATATAAACTTATCAGGTCATATTTTAACTTACATAAACTAAAAAGTCTTAAAATAAGCGGAAGGTGATTTGTACATTCCAAAAATTGATTGGCACACTCAAATATTAAGTATATTGACATTTATACTTTAACAGTGTGAAAATGAGTAAAAATGATGTGAAGATATAAATGTCAAAACACTCAAAATTTGAGTGTGCCAATCAATCTTGAGAGTGTGCAAACCACCTCCTAAAATAAGCCCCAAAGATAACCAAAAGCTGGATAAGCACTAAAAAAAAAAGAAACACTTTCGTAGAGGTGGCAAAACAGGCGGGCAGGAGCCAAAATGGGCAAATTATAATTCAGGCAAAACGGGCACGGGCCAAAATGGGCACGGGCCAAAACAAGCAACTAAACAAAATGTCTTCAAAATGTAATCAATAGTATTCTTCAATCTCCACTCGAGTTTTCTAACGTTTTCATACGTTTTTATCCATTTTTATCCGTTTTCATTCGTTTTCGTCAGTTTTTTTAAGTTTTCGTCCGTTTTTTACGTTTTCGTCCGGTTTTTATGTTTTGTCAGATTTTTTACGTTTTCGTCAGTTTTTTTACGTTTTCGTCCGATTTTTAACGTTTTCGTCTGATTTTTTACGTTTTCGTCTGATTTTTTACGTTTTCATCCGATTTTTACGTTTTCGTCCGATTTTTATGTTTTCATCATATTTTTTACGTTTTAGTCAATTTTTTTGCGTTTCGTCTGATTTTTTGCGTTTTCCTCAGATTTTTTACGTTTTCATCCAATTTTTTACGTTTTGGTCATTTTTTACGTTTTTGTCAGCTTTTTTATGTTTTCGTCAGTTTTTTTATGTTTTCGTCCGATTTTTAACGTTTTCCTCAGATTTTTTACGTTTTTGTCCGATTTTATACATTTTCGTGAGTTTTTTTTATGTTTTCATCCGAGTTTTTTTTTACATTTTTGTCAGATTTTTTACGCTTTGGCCAGTTTTTTACGTTTTCGTCAAATTTTTTTACGATTTCATCACTTTTTTTACGTTTTCGTGTGTTCTTTTACGTTTTCGTCAGACGAAAACGTACAAAATCAGAAAAAACGTAAAAAACCGGATGAAAACATAAAACAAAACTAACGAAAACATAAAAGAACTGACGAAAAAGTAAAAAAATCGGACGAAAACGTAAAAAAACTGACGAAAACGTAAAAAGTCTGAAAATAACTTAAAAAACCGGACGAAAACGTCAAAAATGGGACGAAAACGTAAAAAAAACTGACGAAAACGTAAGAAATCGGACGAAAACGTAAGAAATCGGCCGAAAAAGTTAGAAATCGGACGAAAACGTAAAAAATGGACGAAAACGTAAAAAAACTGACGAAAACGTAAAAAATCTGACGAAAACTTAAAAAATCGGACGAAAACGTAAAGAAACTGACGAAAACGTAAAAAGTCTGACAATAACGTAAACAATCTGACAAAAACGTAAAAAATCGGACGAATACGTAAGAAATCGGACGAAAACGTTAAAAATCGGGCGAAAACGTAAAAAATCGGACGAAAACGTAAAAGAACTGACGAAAACGTAAAAAATCGGGCGAAAACGTAATAACTGGCAAAAACGTAAAAAATCAGACGAAAGTATAAGAAAACAGATAAAAACGGACGTAAGCGTATGAAAACATATAAAAGTGCTTAAAAGTTGGAAAAAGTGACGGGCAAAAAAAGAACCTATTAAATGAAGAAGATCCGCCCAGTAGCCCATTTAGTGTTTTACACTTTTACATGTGCTCATGAGAGCATCCACAATGGCTCAAGTGGTGAAAAGCTTTTTACTATTCTAATAAGTCTTTTTAATGAGTTTTTGCCATTGCAACCAAGACTTTTTGAAAAGCTTTTCAACAAAGACTTGGTAAAGCTCAAGTCTTTGCTCCAAGCTTTAGCCACTAAATGCTTTATGCATTAAATGCATCAAGTCTTAGAGACTTTTACCATTGCCAGAGCCCCTACTTTTAAAAAAAAAAAGTGCTCAAAAGAGCCCATAAAATATGTGCAAGATTTGACACCTCTGCACTTTCCAATGCCACTTTTGAGAGTAAAACGTGAAAAAAGCCTGTTGCTAAAAACAAAAAACAACCTTTTTAAAAACACAAGTAGTGTACTCTGACTCACTTCCCACTATATATCTACAGTTAATCTACATCCCCTTCAAACACAAAAACCCTAAAACCCTAAAAAAACACACCGTCACAAACCACCATCCACCACCATGTCAACCGCCAACAACCACTTCGAAGAAGACGGCTTTCCGGCGACTAAGCTCTTCACACAAGGCTACTCATACACCTACGATGACGTCATCTTCCTCCCTCACTACATCGACTTCCCAACCGACTCCGTCCACCTCGGCACCAAGCTCACCCGCAACATAACGCTATCCACACCTTGCGTCTCGTCTCCTATGGACACCGTTACTGAAGCCTCCATGGCTGTCTCCATCGCTGCCGTTGGCGGTATAGGTATAATTCATAGTAATAATACTGTTGCGGAACAGGCGGCTTTTGTTCGGAGCGTAAAATCGCACCGAATGCCGGTTTTTAGTAACGATTTTGTGCTTGTTTTGGAAAATGATGCAATTTTGAGTGGTGGATTGTTTGATGATAATAAGTTTGTGTTTGTGTCGAGTAATGGTAGAAATGTGGTAGGATTTGTTGAGAGGGGGAAATGGGAGGGGTTAGGTGATAAGGGAGTGAAAGTGAGTGAGTATATGGTTAGGAAAGACGTGACGTTTTCGAGTTTGAGTAGTTTTGAGGATGTTGTGAGTTGTTTGGATGAGAAGGATTTGGAATTTGTGGCGTTGGTGAATGAGGAAGGGGAGGTGGTGAATGTGGTAGGGAGGGAGGATGTGGAGAGGGTGAAGGGGTGTCCGAAGATTGGGAGTGGGTCGGTTGATAAGAAGGGGAGGTTTTTGGTTGGGGCCTCGATTGGGACGAGGGATAGTGATAAGGAGAGGTTGAGGGAGTTGGTGAAAGCGGGAGTGGATGTGGTTGTGATTGATAGTTCTCAAGGGAATTCGATTTATCAAATTGAGATGATTAAGTTTGCGAAGAGGGAGTTTCCGGATTTGGATGTGATTGGTGGGAATGTGGTGACTATGTCTCAAGCGCAGAATTTGATTAAAAGCGGCGTTGATGGGTTGAGGGTTGGTATGGGGTCTGGGTCGATTTGTACTACTCAGGAAGTTTGTGCTGTGGGTCGTGGACAGGTATTGCGTAAAAGCTGTTACTTTTTGTGTTTGTGTTCATTTTAAATTAAAATTGAACGGTGTTATGCATGTGTGTTGCGGCTGAGTTTCTTGCTTCTTGAACACTTGGTAGCATTGCACTTAAAGCTGAACACTCGAAATAAGTTACTTTAATACTCACATTAGACCCAAATCCACAGGAAATATTGAATTTTGAATTTGTATCATCATAGTGATTAGGTAAATTTAAACAGAGTCTTCAATTACGGAGTATAATAAAGCTGACAAAATACAATCAAAACGGAAGTATCAAGGGTGGCAAAATAAGCAGGTTGGGGTTGGGTTACAGGTTACAGGTTAACGCATGTCACTTTTAGTACGGGTCGTGTTATTTGTTCATTTTCTAAACAAACAAATGCCAAGTTAATTGTGATTTATTTTATTTTTTTACTATTCTATAAGAAAATAGTGCATAACAATGATTTAAGAGGTTGTATAATCGTTTGCATTAAAATTGTAGACTTTGGGAGTCTTTCAAGTTTCAACTGGTTTGACCCATTCCCATTTAAGCTAACAAAACTAATTGACCTGTTTGACATAAAACACAACTTTTATGATGGGTGATTCTGTTCTTTTGTTACAGGTTGTGATTCTGTATCATGGGTGATTCTGTTTTGCTACTTTTGCGCCACAGTGATTATGCTCTTTTGTTTGTTGCATTTGATATGTCAAACTAGTTTATGTGTCTGGCCTTCACTTTTTATGGTTAATTTAATAACCTATAGTTTCTATAGCTTAGTCATGAAGTCAAAATCTGTGTGTTATGCATTAATCAGAAGTTTGAACTGTTTACTGCCATTGGCTGGAATAATAATACGTCAATGTGAACGAAAATGACAATACATGATGTGATATGAGTTTTATATCATCCCGTTTTATATATTCAAGCTGGAAAGGTATTCTGAAAGGATTTTTTTTGCTGTCTTGTAGGCAACTGCAGTGTACAAGGTATCGTCTATAGCTGCAAAAAGTGGTATTCCCATCATTGCTGATGGTGGCATTTCTAATTCTGGACATATAGTCAAGGCTTTGACGTTAGGGGCATCAACTGTTATGATGGGAAGCTTCTTAGCAGGAAGTACCGAAGCTCCTGGGGCATATGTCTATCAGGTAACTTGTCTAATTTAATGTTTGTATGGACAATCTTTTCACTTGCAATGTAGAAACGAACTGTAAAAATATGTTGTTTTTCCTATTGCAATAATAGAATGGTCAGAAGGTTAAGAAATATCGTGGGATGGGGTCTCTTGAAGCAATGATGAAAGGAAGTGATGCTCGGTACCTTGGTGATAAAGAAAAGATGAAGATTGCTCAAGGAGTTGTTGGAGCTGTTAAAGATAAAGGTTCTGTGTTGAAGTTTATTCCGTACACTATGCAAGCAGTTAAACAGGGTTTCCAGGATCTTGGTGCTTCTTCCTTGCAGTCAGCTCATGATCTATTGAGGTCTGGGATTCTCAGGCTCGAGGTATGGCTTAATTATTTTTGTAATTCATCTTTTTAGCCTTTTCCTCTTAAACTGCTTGCTTTTGTGTCACTGTTGGTTTATTCACTAGATCACTGAGAGTATGTTTGGCAAAATTAGACGGAGATGGATTTTTTTTTAATCCCCATACCTTGCTCCGGCGGGATTGGGTTTGTTGTTGTGGACTTCTTATTTCAATATTGACGTAGCTTAAAATTTCTTAGAAATACAAAACTCAAATAAGAAACACAATTAATGAAAAGTATTGGGTAATTTTGTGTACATAAATCTCCATCTTATCATTGAAAGCTATTTCAAGTAGCTTTTGGTTTTAGAGCTTATGTTTTTCTAAAGTAGAAGTTTAAGCTCTTGCATTCAAAAAGCTTATATTGTAACGAAAGCTTATTTCCTTTAAAATGAAATATTAAGCTCCAAAAGCTTCACACCAAACATTCTCTTGTGGAAGATTAACCTTATGAGAATCATAATCAACTTTTGCGGACTGAGGTGATCATTGTGATTTGATAACTTTTACCACAACAATTTTTTGTTGTTTGCTTTGTTTAGGTACGTACAGGAGCAGCACAAGTTGAAGGAGGAGTTCATGGGCTCGTGTCTTATGAGAAGAAATCTTTCTGATCACCTCAAAATCGATAAGAGGGTAGCCTAATGCCCACAGTTTTGTTGGCATCCTTCTGACCAACAACTATGTACACATGCATTGAGTTATGCAATGCAAAACTGTTGTATGGTAAGAATACAGTTTTTTAAATAAGAATGGATTCATGATCAAATCTGCACTAAACTTCTGGTAAATGGTGAGTTTTTGCAATCGACTTAAGTTGGTTTATTTACATATTTATCGGAAATATATCATTTTGCAACTTGGATGTTGGTTTCAAAATTATGTAGTGTTAATCTATAGGCATAGAATATTTCTGGCATTCATTTAGTTAGGGATGTGTTTCGTTTCTTGGTACCTGTCAAACATCATTAATGTTATTAGGACTAGCATTTCTGCCTCCAAGATTGCGCCATCTTCGGCTTGCGCTTTCAATCAGTGTCTTGGTTATATAGATATTTAATTAAGGGAGAAAAATAATTTATTTACACGTCTATGACTTATTTTTCTTTAGTTAGGCATGAGAAGGGAGACTCGTTTATTCATTTGTATCTTGCATGAAAAGTATTTTTTAAAAGCAAATAGCTAAGCTTATGAGTCCGAGTCAATCTAGATTAATAACTAGAATCACTTTAGAGTTTAGATGGTTGGTGAATCAACTAGGAAACAATCTCATATTAGACATTTAACGCCTAGGGTGAGTTGGATATCGGTTTAAACATGTCTAAATGGTTGGTTGGCTAAGATGACAATTATATTTTCCCACCCACATACCACATTCTCCCACAGTTTTACTATGACCCATTATCATCTCCCCCCCTCTTACATTTTCACCTCTTTCCTCTCACCACCATCGAAAACCGTCAACCACCGCCAACTATCACAAAAAAGAACTCGTATTAAGTTATTGATGGTCATCGCGTTGTGCGTGTACCATGATAGTTACATTTAAATGAACACCATCACTGTACCGAACCAAAGCTAACCAAAGGTGGACTTCAAGTACAAAAAGAACATAGGCTAGAATGCTGTCATGGACCAATGATTAATGACGGTGGAATACATGATAGTCCTTAACTTCTATTGATATGAAAGGTTCATTTCAGAGTCTTATAATGAGGCCTCATCCCATTAACTTTTGCATATTTCATTCTCTTTACTATGCAAGACCTTCTCTAGAGATGTTCCGAATCAATAGTTCTAGGGTGGATATTTGGGCTTTAACTTTGGCTCTTCGTCTGTCGGATCTCTTTAATGTACGACAACGTACTTCAAGTTCAACATGACATGACGAGGAACAACTCGTGTAGTCATATTTATTGTCAAGACCACGTCGACCGAAATATGGGGCGCCAATTGGCATCATCTCTGGTGCCACATTCAAACAAAAACATATTCTTATAAAAAGCAATAAACAAGCTCATGTTTCTTTTCCTCATTTAGGACCGTGTTCGTATGTTTTCAGCGTAAGAGTAAGTTATCTTTTGCCCTGATCTTGCCCTCTTGGTTGATTAGTTGTCCATATAAAAGGATATATCACATATCTCATGGATCTACTAGTATCGCACTTGATTTTGTTAATTTGATGCTTATGTTTACAAACCCTTCATTAAAAAATAAGATATGTATACTTCTTTCTGTTAGTGAATTCAACTTTATATAATGATTATGTTATGGAAAATTAGATAAATGATGTGAGATAATATGTTTAAGTTATTGGTTTACATTAAATTGTTTGCGGGCTTATATGGAGCCATTGCAATGTAAAGCATTAACTTGACTACTTGAGAGTTAATTGCATAAAGCGTCCCTGAACTTTGGTCAGATTGCAAGTTTCGTCCCAACCATTTCGAAAGTGCAGAAACCGTCCCTGTGGAAAACCTTTGAGCAAATTTTGGTCCCTGGTTTTAACCGGCGTTAAGTGGATTTCGTTAGAATTTACACGTTAGCCCCTTTGGCTCACGACAGTCGCAGCGTCCGTCCTTTAACTAAAGGCCGTCTATAATTTTATATTTCGATTTCTTTAAAGTTTTTTAATTTTTATATATATGTTTTTATTAAAAAAATACAAGTTTTATATACGTCTTAATACTTTTTTATATACGTATTTATATATGTTTTTAAATACGTTTTTAAAGTTTTATATACTTTTTATATACGTTATTACAAGAACGTTCTTATATACTTATTTATACATTTTTATATATGCTTTTGTATACATTTCGTTATTACAAAAACGTTCTTATCTACGTTTTTATACATTTTTTATATACGTTATTACAAAAACGTTCTTATCATACATTTTTATACACGTTATTATATACTCTTTTTTATACGTTTTTATATAAGTTTTTGTATACGTTTTTGTATATATTTTTGTATATGTTAGTATAGACATTTTTGTATACGTTTTTTATATGTTTTTAAATACGTTATTATATACTTTTTGTACGTTCTATACAAGTTTTGTATACGTTACTATATACGTTTTGTATACATTTTTATATACTTTTTATATATGTTTTTATATACGTTACTATAAAAACGTTATTAANTATATACTTTTTATATACGTTATTACAAGAACGTTCTTATATACTTATTTATACATTTTTATATATGCTTTTGTATACATTTCGTTATTACAAAAACGTTCTTATCTACGTTTTTATACATTTTTTATATACGTTATTACAAAAACGTTCTTATCATACATTTTTATACACGTTATTATATACTCTTTTTTATACGTTTTTATATAAGTTTTTGTATACGTTTTTGTATATATTTTTGTATATGGTATTATAGACATTTTTGTATACATTTTTTATATGTTTTTAAATACGTTATTATATACTTTTTGTACGTTCTATACAAGTTTTGTATACGTTACTATATACGTTTTGTATACATTTTTATATACTTTTTATATATGTTTTTATATACGTTACTATAAAAACGTTATTAGACACTTTTATAAACGTTTTTATATATGTTATTATATATTTATTATATACGTCTTTATATATGTTATTATAGACGTTTTTGATACATTATTATATACTTTTTATATACATTATTATATACTTTTTTTTATATATTTTTATATAAGTTTTTGTATATGCTTTTACATACTTTTTATATACGTTTTATATACTTTTTACAACGTATACAAAAAGGTATATAATAACGTATCTAAAAAAGTTTTTGTAATAATGTATATAAAAACACATTTAAAAAGTATATAAAGATGTATATAAAAACGTATAAAAAAGTATTTAATAATGTATACAAAAATGTATACAAAACTTGTATAAAAATGTATAAAAAGTATATAATTATATATACAAAAACGTCTATAATAACGTATATAAAAAATATATAATAAGTTGTAAAAATGTATATAAAAGTGTGTATAAGAACGTTTTCGTTGTAACGTATATAAAAAATATATAAAAGCCTATACAAAAACGTATATAATAACGTATACAAAACTTGTATAAAAACGTACAAAAAGTATATAATAACGTATTTAAAAACATATAAAAAAACATATACAAAAATGTCTATAATAAAATATACGAAAGCGTATAGTAAAATGTATACAAAAACTTATATAAAAACGTATAAAAAATATATATAATAACGTGTATAAAAATTTATGATAAGAACGTTTTTGTAATAACGTATATAAAAAAAATTGTATAAAAAAGTATATAAGAACGTTTTTTTAATAACGTATATAATAAAGAAAAATATATACAAAAGCGTATATAAAAATGTATAAATAAGTATATAAGGACGTTTTTATAATAACGTATATAAAAATGTATATAAAAAGTATTTAAAAACTATTTAAAAACATACACTGGTACAAAAATGGCCTATCGTCACACATGGTCGATTTCAAACGGTCACACTGTAACATATTTACGTGACTAAATGTATGAAAATAAAATAAACAGCTACACTCTATCCGACTTGTGTGACCATTTCGGAAGATATATGTCACACATTTGTGTATTTATGTGACTAGAGGGAAACTGGTAAATATTTTTCGATCATTTAGTCACGTTTAATTTGGGACGTGTGACCGATACAAATCAGCTTTAAACATTAGTCACACTACAGATATACATATGTGACAAATATATGTCACACAATTAAAGAGCGTGACCAAAATAGATATATGGTCACATGAAATAATTATGTATGTGGCTAAATTATATAGTCAAGTTTGTCACACATTATTTAAACGTGACTGCTATTCTTTGCTAAATACTTAGCCACATATGAATTTGAAATGTGTGACAACTGAAAAGTAAGTTTGAAGCGTTAGTCACGATATGCATTTAAAAGTGACAAATATATGTCGCACACTTGAAGAGTGTGTCCAAATGTCCTATATGGTCACACAAAACCATAGAAACATGATTAAGTGTAACGAAAATTCGATACATATGGTCACGTAAGTTAATATGTGTGT
>LBNU01000307.1:106741-122354 GCA_014162995.1 Artemisia annua
GAGAAACATTCTTTAGCAAAGTGACCTTTTTTGCCACATTTATAACACTCAGTGTTTTCATTTGCTTTTGGTTTTGAAAAGCTTTTGTTTCTACTGATAAAATGTTTTGAGTTTGCAAGGAGAGCCCTTTCATGAAATTCAATTTGCAAATCATTTAGGTACTCCTCACTGGTTCTATCATCAACCTCATCATCAGAGTCTTCTTGATAGTCCTGCACAATACCATTAGTATAGAAAGCAGTTGATATTGGTGAGCTGGTTAGAGTCTTTTTGACATCAGGAGCTTTAGGATATCTCCTCGAGATTAGGTTTTTCTNTTCAAATTTTAGGCAGCGCATACATGTGTTGTTCATTTTACATATTTAACGAAACCTTCATATGCATATAAACGTACTTATTCTGATCTATATAGCGTTGTTTTCAGTTTTGATTTCGTTTGATGCCTATATATATGTGTCGTATGCGTGTCGAGTGAATCGAAACAAAGAAATGGAGATACCTCCTCGCCGACAGTTTGGAATGATCAAGAACACAAGGGACCAAAGTCGACAGCCTCTTGGACCAAACCACACGATCAAAATATCACCAACTCGAACCAGAATGATCCACGATCACCACACCTTCTATCCTTCGTATAACCTTCTTGATGGATCGAATATGAGCAGAGAAAATGTTGCCGACATCTTCTTTTTATTAGGGTTTTATGTGAGTCTTGGTGTTTTAATTATTCGGCTCAGGAAGAAAACGAGTGAAGAAATAACGCTTAAAAGAAACAAGATAGGGAGGTTTGTTATTCATGGAATTGTCGTGTGATGTGAGCAAAATAGGGTTGTGATTGTGCCGAAATTATAGGGAGCAGTTAATGACCATTTCATCTAAATTTCCAAACGTAATTTACCCTATCTTTATTTATTTATGTTGTGTACATTTGAAATAAAGAAATTGGACCATCTATGACAATTGTAAAACGTGATGTTTAGTCCCAAGCAAAAGTATATACGACCCCTTTTAAGTTGTGTACAACAAAGTGAGATGTATTTGGTCCCTTTTTACATACTTTGTTAGGCATGTTATGTCTATTATGACATAGGTTAAATCAATTTATTTGTAGCTTACGTTTAGGATTTATCATACTTGTGATTTTTCAAGTAATTAGGTTTCAAAACCGAGGTTTATGATTATTATTCGTTCTTCCAAAAGTTTTAATTTGAAGGGTATTTTGGGTATTTTACGCGTTTAGAAAATCTGGGTTTTACAATTATTCATATACAAATTTCCAAGGTCTTCTTTCGAATATTTTTTGATAAACTTGTGATCATTGGTAGTTTTTTAATCATAATACTGCAATAATTGATTCAAAGAATATGCCAAAAGAACCACAATACACGTAACAGTATTATTCAAAGAATATAATTTCCACGATCTTATTTTCGAGTGTATATTATTTAATAAACTTATGCTCATTGGTAATTTTTATAATCATAATACTGCAATTATTCAAAGAATAATGTACATATTTCCAGTCTTCTACTCTTCTTTGCTCTACCTTTACACTCAGTGTTTAGTTAATTTTTTGATATAAAAATTTCCCGGTGTATATTATTTTATAAACTTGTGCCCATTGGTAATTTTTAATTGTAAAACTGGAATAACTTAAAGAAATTACCAAAAAGATCCAAACACATAACTGTATTAAGTTACCGATATATTACTTTATAACAATCTAGCTACAACGTAATGCATGACAAGGAAATAAACATAAAAAATTTCTTAAACTTTATGACTTATGACTAGACATCATACGTTATCGATCAAGCTAGCATCAAGTTACCGATACACGCATCTTCATCCAAAGTTGATCATCCACTGACAATAAATTTGTGACTTGGCGCATTGTTGGCCTTTCCTGTGGGTTGTAATTCAAACATGCCCGTTGATGACGTATAGTCTACACCGGGTCATGAACCCGTTCGGTAAACAATACCGGTGCGATAGCCCACAATGCGTGGGCCACATGGCACGTAGATACGTAGCTCCGGCCCACGAGGCCCAAAAGCCCAATACGTATTTATGGAACGGATAAAGGATATCTTCTAAATTAGGAGGATATTTACCAAATATCCGATATAGGCGGATACGCCTTGGAGTAAGGAACAAGTAACCCTTATCGGTTACTTACCTATAAATAGAGGGGACCTAACCCTCACAAAGGTACGATTACTCACGTAACCCTAACTACATACAACCCTAAACTACGATTACTTACTCTCACGCCGGAGGATAATCGGGGGAAACAATCCCTCGATAAGCCTAACGGTGTTTGTTTTATTCTTAGTGCGCAGGTTTCAGACGATATCAAGCAATTGATACGGAGGGAGGAACCCAAACAAGGAAACCCCAACTTTTGTATCAACACCCGTGAGACATTCAAAATTAAATGAGCTAGTTTGTCAACTAGAGATGATGGTCGCGGAATCCGTCTATCTCCTACATTGGCTAGCAATAGATCATCAGTCGATAATGTTGGTAGACATGATATAAGTTCTCCAGGATGCTTTCCCATAATCACTTCTAGTGCAACAACTCCAAAACTATACACATGGCATTTCTCTGTCGCCACCATCGAATAAGCAAGCTCTACATTGAAGGAAGCAGGAGAATAAAAAAAAATTGTTATATTAGATCATGATTAAGAGAAAGCTGAAACTAGAGAATTAGTACATATAGTATATATAACTTTTAAAATATATGGTAGTTACCTGGTGCAATATAGCCATAGGTGCCTACAACCGCAGTCCAATTGGATGAATCCAGCTTTAGAAGCTTCGCTGTTCCAAAATCTGAGATATGTGCCTCGTAATCAGAATTGAGAAGTATATTAGCTCCAGAAATGTCTCTATGAATTATTTACCACCCTCCTTTCATCAGAGGTCCATTGACCTTCAGGTTTGATCAAGCCAGTGGCTGTTTTAGGTACATATGGACCCTCATTAATCAGTGTGATATAATAAGGTTCCATCCCTGTTAAGTAGCAAAGCATGCGCTTTTTCCACCTATTGAATTTTCCAACCTCTAGTCGGGGAGCAGTAGCAGTATAGCTTCCTCCCTTTTTGTCGACCAGTTGGGGTACATCATTCTCAGACATGGTAGGATCTGGTTTTAAAAACTTTGAGCACTCAGTTGTTTAGAAAGTTTTACAAACCTGAGACTCTGATACCACTTGTTGGTCGCGTTTACACGGATAAACTAACTAAAGAGATAGTCTAAACGTGCACCATGCTAAGATAATGATATGAAATACTTTGAAAGATATTTGAATAAAACGTAAAGTAAAGAGACACAATAATTTTTCAACGTTTAATTCTTATTAGAAATCAATCAAAGAATTATACCCAAGTGTTTGCGGAACAACACTTAGGATTGAAGTGACAAGTATGGTATGACTCCTCACTAAACTCAAGCTAAGCTAGAGTGACAACTAAAGGTCCTACTGAGCTATCTCAGGGACTAGGTTGTTCTTTGGAGGAGTAAAAGTTGTTTGTGAATGTCTAAGCATTAAATGCACAAACTTGTCAACTTTTACTCCTCGTATATGTTTCCTATTTATACACAAGTATTAACAACCTCTAGTGATAAAGACAAAGATGACATAAGCTAGTCAGGACAAAATGCTTACACATTTTGTCTCTGTTACATTAGGCTATTTTGGGTAAAAGACAATTCTACTTTCTAACTGACAGTGATGACACTGTCCCTGACATTTTGCCTTTCAGGGAAAGTTTGACTTCAGGTGATAAGGACCCTGCCTTATCTCTTCAAAACTTTCCCGCTTCATCCCGCCTATTCTTCAGTCCTTAGCCCATTACTCTTCAGTCTTTAAATCACCTTTCTTTAGTTGTTGAGGAGTCTTGGGGTTCAGTGAGCTATTGTCATCACTCACTGAACCCATCACCTTCTTCTTTGGCTAGGGTGTCACTCACTGATTGACCGCCTCATTGAGTGGAGAGACTTTCTTCTTAGACTCGTCCTTATTATCCTGAAGGTGACTCACTGAATGACTATTCACTCAGTGACCTGAAGCGTTCAAGGTTATCCAACACTTAGCGTAGTTTGTGTTCAAATTCAGTTCAGTGAGACTTGGGTACTGAAGGAACGCAACACAAAGAATATGCCAAAAGAACCACAATACACGTAACAGTATTATTCAAAGAATATAATTTCCACGATCTTATTTTCGAGTGTATATTATTTAATAAACTTATGCTCATTGGTAATTTTTATAATCATAATACTGCAATTATTCAAAGAATAATGTACATATTTCCAGTCTTCTACTCTTCTTTGCTCTACCTTTGCACTCAGTGTTTAGTTAATTTTTTGATATAAAAATTTCCCGGTGTATATTATTTTATAAACTTGTGCCCATTGGTAATTTTTTAATTGTAAAACTGGAATAACTTAAAGAAATTACCAAAAAGATCCAAACACATAACTGTATTAAGTTACCGATATATTACGTTATAACAATCTAGCTACAACGTAATGCATGACAAGGAAATAAACATAAAAAATTTCTTAAACTTTATGACTTATGACTAGACATCATACGATATCGATCAAGCTAGCATCAAGTTACCGATACACGCATCTTCATCCAAAGTTGATCATCCACTGACAATAAATTTGTGACTTGGCGCATTGTTGGCCTTTCCTGTGGGTTGTAATTCAAACATGCCCGTGAGACATTCAAAATTAAATGAGCTAGTTTGTCAACTAGAGATGATGGTCGCGGAATCCGTCTATCTCCTACATTGGCTAGCAATAGATCATCAGTCGATAATGTTGGTAGACATGATATAAGTTCTCCAGGATGCTTTCCCATAATCACTTCTAGTGCAACAACTCCAAAACTATACACATCGCATTTCTCTGTCGCCACCATCGAATAAGCAAGCTCTACATTGAAGGAAGCAGGAGAATAAAAAAAAATTGTTATATTAGATCATGATTAATATAAAGCTGAAACTAGAGAATTAGTACATATAGTATATATAACTTTTAAAATATATGGTAGTTACCTGGTGCAATATAGCCATAGGTGCCTACAACCGCAGTCCAATTGGATGAATCCAGCTTTAGAAGCTTCGCTGTTCCAAAATCTGAGATATGTGCCTCATAATCAGAATTGAGAAGTATATTAGCTCCAGAAATGTCTCTATGAATTATAGGTGGTGTGCAATCATGGTGCATATAAGCCAAACCATTCGCTACAGCCCTAACAATTCTAACCCTTTTCAGCCAATCAAGTTCCTTTGCTGTGATATCACTACTTAAGAGCGATTTTAGGCTTCCCTTCTCAAGATATTCGTAAATCAAAAATGAGTGACGAGCATGGAAGCAATATCCATAGAGTTTAACTATGTTTCTATGCCTTATGTTTGTTAATGCTCGTACCTCATTTAGGAAGCTTGTATGATCGTCATTCTCAGATGATGAATGAAGTTTCTTGACAGCTACTAAATTGTTTGGCTGTAACTCGGCTTTATACACGGTGCCGTATCCTCCCATCCCAATACAATATGCATCATCAAAATCATTTGTTACCTTGATGATTTCATCATACATTGCCTGTCCATCAAAACTTGTTACTGAGAAAATTTTGCCACCTTCTTCACCTGATGGGTTCTGTGGAGAAGTTCTCTTTTTACGTCGATAAGCAAAGAGGCCACAAATGAATAAACCAAGTAAAAGAGCGACAAAAAGTGGGACCACAGTTACAAGGATGAGCTTATAATAAAAATGATTATTCTTCTTCATTTCTATTTGACTTTCACAAAGTGTCAAACCTGTAACATTTCCACACAGACCATCATTTCCTTGTAATGCTTCTCTAGACCCATTTAGAAAGACAGCATAAGGGGGAACCGGACCTGTGAACTCATTGTAAGATAGGTCAATATCAAACCTTCTTGGAAAGTTACTGAAACTATTAGGAATAGCACCAGAGAGCTTATTATGCGAAAGATTCATCATTACGAGACTTTTTAAACTTCCAATTTCTGATGGTATCTCTTCTGTGAGTGAATTCCAAGATAAATCAGGAGCATTGAGTTGACTTAATTTACCGATCTCCGATGGGATCTTTCCGCTGAGCTTGTTATTACTAAGATATATGCGATTGATTTGTACCCAATCACTAATATATCTTTGTAATGACCCGTTTAACCTATTTTTGGAAAGGTCAAGAGTAAGGAGGCCATGCAATGATCCAAGCTCTTGAGGTATAGCACCTGAAAGGTTGTTGTCGCTCAAGTTTAAATTTAACAAACTTTTCATCTCCCCAAACTCCTTTGGAATCTGACCAACCAAATGATTAGAAGAAAGATCAAGCACTTGAATTGAATTACCAAACTCCGGTGGTATGCTACCGCTAATGTTGTTATATCGCATCTTTAATGTAGTCAATTTTTTGCATTTACCCCAGTTTTGAGATAGTTGCCCATGAAATTTATTATGACTGACATCAATGAAATCTAAGCTTGGGTAGACACCAAAACTATTCGATATATCTCCACAAAATTGATTAAAATCGAACCTTGCTCTTATTAAGTTGGGGCAATTCCCTAGCCCTCTTGGTATAGGACCAGAGAGTTGATTAAAACTTACAGATAATCTTTGAAGCTTTCCCCCTTGGCACAAATCATCAGGCAATTGGCCAGAGAATTGATTTGTATCAAGCTGTAGCTGTAACAATTGTAGACTTCCGATTCCTTTTGGTATAGGACCGGAAAATTTGTTTGCACGGAGAGACAGAATCTGAAGGCTTCTCAGGTTTTTTAACCATGAAGGAATTGAACCATTGAGTTGATTTTGGCCCAAAGCTAATTCAGTTAGAGACTTCATATACCGCAATTCAATTGGAATGGGTCCAGAGAGTTGATTTTGCCACAAATGAAGGAGTTTCAAAGACGTCAAGTCACCCAACAATGAAGGAATAGAACCATTGAGTTGATTTTGGCTCAAACCTAATCCACTGAGAGAGTTCAAATTCCCTAATTCTGGTGGGATTGAACCAGTTAAATCATTTCCGGAAAAATGCAAAAGGGTTAACTGGCTTAGTTTACCAATGATAGGTGGAATTACACCAGAGAAATGATTTTCTGAAAAATCAAGATAGACAAGTTTGGACAGGAGTCCGATTTCTGGTGGGATGGGACCAAAGAAGCTGTTTACACTAAGCTCAAAATGGGTAAGATTGCCTAGAATAGAGAACGGGAACTGGTGAAGCGTACCTTTTAACTCAGATTTGGAGAGGTTCAACCTGTTAATGTTCCCATCAGCGTTGCAAGCAATTCCAAACCAAGAAGGGCACGAAGCGGGTGCACTAGTATTCGTTGGAAGGGTTGTCCAAGAAGATACGATTTGGGAGTTTTTTGGGATTTTAAGGCTTGCTTTCCATTTTTGAAGAGCATTTGCTTCCTCCAAATAAGCAGAAGTAAAGTTTGGTGCGAATGAGAGAACAACGAGTAGTGCAGCTAGAGATAAGAGTAAGAAGTTTGAAGAAGCCATTACTTGCTTTTGCATGTTTTCTCTACAAATTGAAGGCTTGCATGTCTTTATTTATACTTGAGCCACTAATTTATATATTATTATCAAAAGCCCGGGTCAACAATAACTGACATCCATAGTTAGTCATGCAAAGACTAGAAAGATAGAATGTATACAAAAAGTGATAGTCTACGTCCTTAGTCAATGATTTGTAGGGTCGTATGTGGCTATTATATTCATTTTGCACTTTGATTCCTATAGTAAACTTAATGAGAGGTTGATGTATTAACTATATCAATATTATATATGAAGACTAAAAAACAATATAAGCTACTATTATTAGTGTTTAGGGGTGCTAAAATAATTATTAAAAAAACGCATTGAAAAGTTTTTCGGGTTATCGGGTTATTGGGTTCAGGTAAAATAACCACTGTTGGAACGTGCAAATGCAAGAACTGAGAAGAATAAAATTAGATTAGCCACTACTCGAACGTGAAAATGTGGAATTGAGTTATGAGTAAAATTCGTGAAGAGACATAATACCAGTTTTGCTTATAAACTTAAGTATACATGGGTACCGTGCATAGTGACGGAATTTTATAGCGGCATTATAGTTGCGATATTATGATTAAGTGCTTCGTGTAACGATTATGCATACAACGTAAAATAATGGCACCCAAGTTTCAATTTATCAAATTGAGATTCAAATAGGGATTGGGAGTGAGATTGGAATTACGATAAAATATAAAATATAAAATATAAAAAATAGATCAGTAAATGATTGGTAAAACTTAAAAAATGCTACAATCAAAATGCTACAATTAAGGGTAGCACATCATGAATTTTCATAATCTTCATTTTATAAGGATCGGAGGTCCTTTTCTACGAACGGGAAGCAGCCTCTCAACCTTAGGTAGGGGTAAAGGCTATATACATCTCAACCTCCCTCATACACCGTTGAAGACGGTTTTGGGACCCATAACCCGTGGAAGATGGTATTGGGAGTTACTTTACTTTACTTTTATTCATTTTATATTGATATCTTACAGATGGAGAAGAGATGGTCAGGGTGAAAAACGTAAATGTCTTGGTGGAAAACAAATGAACCTGTAACACGAAAACAATTTCTGGGCTAATTTTTGCATTTTCATAGGAACACATAGCATATTTTGTCTTGACAATGAAAATGAGTCGTCACGTGTCATTTCGAGCTTAAAGTATGATGGTTACCAATCAGCGACGACCAAGTAACTTCTCTGATGTATGTGGAGAACACACAGTATACAGGATCACTTTGTGTAACATGATGTAGTGATGTACCGTCCATATACATTAGCGGATTGGTATCCTATCGTCATTAACTATTACATATTGAGCATTTTAGTGTATATAGCCTTATTCATATTCTGGGTTAGTTGGTGAGTTTGGCCTGGTATGATATTGAATGTCTTGAGGGTTAAGAGGATTCTTTCCCATAGATGAGGAAATTCCTTTTTTGAAGTCAGTTTCTTTTGAAAGTTAAAGTCAACTTATTGCATGTGTCAAAGTCAACTTCTGAAATGGTATTCATAAATGAAGCAGTATTGGAACTGGGACATAGAAGTTTTAACCAGTAGAGAAAAATGACAGTCATCAAATATGTAAACAGAAAATAGTTTAGTCATTTGATATTGGTATAATGGTATTCTATGTAATTCTATGTTCATTCATATCAATTATAGTTGGAACTTGCTTCAACACTTGGATAGTAACTTTATAACAATATATAAACACATTTGAGTGTGCTTAAAAGTCACAAACATTGCATCTACACGGCATCGAACTCATACAAATACCTGCATCTTGCGACTGCGTTCATGTTTCAGTGTACCCGGTTTTTGCACTTAGACCGTGAGATTGGGTCATATATGACCTTATTGCCAATTTTATGCATGTGTTCCTTTTGAGTACCACTCAAAACCCGTGATTTACATCAAATTTAAATATAATACCTCTGAACAAAATGTATTGTATAAAGTATAAACACCTGACTTGTTTAGTTTGCTTTAAGTGGGTCGCTAGAGTTGTAATTTATTACACAAACATATGCAAATATAAACTGTACAATATAACAATATGAATAAAATGGCGAAATCTTTTTAAAATGGAACCAAAAAAGCACATTTTTATTGATGGGATTTTTTTGAATCTATTGACAACCCAACACTTTACTAGACAACATCATATCTATGGACCATGGACCTATGGTACTGATAAGACGAAAAGTGTTACGGTTTTAAGGGGTCATTTAAGCCCTAAATCGTATTTATTTGATCAAATATTACCCTAAATCGTTCCTTTTGTCATTTTAGGTACTTTTAGGAAGAATTCTGGAAAACATGCATATTTGGACGTTTTTGGAGCATAAAAGTGAAGAAAACGACAAAGTCTCAAATTATGCTGGGAACAGTACCTGACGGCGTCAGACACCATAAGGTGACGCCGTCACTTGAAGACAAAAGAGGTGGATTTATGTTTGTACTTGACGCTCCAGAGAACTTTTGAGGAAGTTACACCTGACGGCGTCAGGTGTATTTGGAAGTAGGCCGTCTGGCCTTAGGTTTACAAGAGACGTCCTAGAAGACTTTTGAAGGTGACGGCGTCAGGATTCAACCTGACGGCGTTAGATGATATAGAGTGACGACGTCAGAAAGAAGGCTTGCACGAGAAGAAACCAAAGTGGAACCATCACAAGTTAAACAAGACAATCACAACTTGCGCGTGGAGTAGCTGTTACTGTTTCGGCCATAAAATCTTCATACGAACTCGGATTTGGGTGATTCAAAAGCCCACGCGAAGAGGAAGAAAAAATCTTCGATTTGGTGAAAACGACGAGCTGACGCCGTCAGGTGTTAGAGCTGACGCCGTCACCCTTTGCCGACAGAAAATCAGCCTATAAATATAACATTATAACTTCACTTTTTGCAAGCCCCAAACCCTAAGTCCGATTCTAGGGTTAGGGTAGGTGTTTTTCTGTCACAATTCGTTAATTCAGGTCATTTTCAAATCACTATTCATCATTTCACGTAAACTAGGTTTACGGATATTCATTTGACGAAACCGGGTAGGTTAAGTCACATTATCATGAGACATCGTTCATCATACATTTCATAGACTAGGGTTAGTCTACAATTCATCACGATATCATTTGCATTCTATCCCACTCGTAGAATATATACAATTTCTAGATACATATATTTATTTATCTTCAAATAAATATTAACATATGATTATAGTTTTTAATCAATACACCAAACAATTCCCACTATGGCACTAATATTTTATATATTAGTAATATTCCCACTAAAATTGTAAAAGTTAATTATTTTATATTTTAAGGTTTTATATTTTTAAACCTTCAATTATATTAACTTATAACAATATTTGTACCAACCAAGCACTACCTATCAAAACACCCAATATTTACAAAATTATATTTTTATAATTTTTACAAGTTCATTTCGATACAATGGTTACATTAAAAATTATTTTTAATTAACCCGGTACCCGATAACGCTAAAATTACAAAACTATACACTAAACGGTACCCCGTAAAAACAATATTGCACAAAAACATGACAAACCCACCACCTCCTATGAGGTGGCCGGCTCTTAATGTCCAAGGGACACATGTATTTCTCTAATCACACACATAAATATTACTTGTCCACCTATTATTACACATACATGCAAAGTGATTTTAGATCCAAAAAAAAAAATCTCTCTTGTTCTCCCTCTCTTGGCTCACGGCTCCAACAAGAAACAAGCAAGAAACTTCAAAATTTTCAAGACAAGTATATTTCCTAATGCTAGTATTAATCCATTACAAGGTCTTGAAATATAGACCTATGGATTAGTAGGGTTTTCTTCTTAAAAATTACTAATCATCCAAGTAAGTTCATCACTTTATTTTCACAAGTTCTACCAAAATTTCTTACAAGATTTATGTATTTTTATGGTTCTTGTACTTGCATATAAAATTTATACCACTAAACCTATGTTTTATATCATTTTTATGTATAAAATGAATTACTAGTGAACCTATGGAGAAATGATTGAAAAACAATGTTAGGGAACCCATGACACCCTAAGAAGGTGTATGGTAGATTAAGAGTGGTTTGGTGGTTGATTGGATGGATTTTGATAAGTAGTTAACTAGAAAAATCACATTTTTGACACTATTGGAAAGTTGCTGTCCATTTTTGCAAAACGTGGAAAGACCAGGGGTTTCTGGGTAATTTTGGCTTAAATATTCAGAAAATACATTCAAAGACGAAAACATGGCCGCTTAAACCACTAAAAACGGACTTACGACGAAGAAGTTATGCCAAAAAACAAGATATACTAACTATATATATTTTTCTGAAAAATATGTTGCTGATGTACGAATTTCATTGACCAAAAACGAGCTTTAGACCTTGTCAAAATATATCAAACTGTTGAAAATATGTTAGTATACCTTTTTACCTTTTCGGGGATATAAAGAACTCGAGAAACGGACTTATAACGAATTAGTTATGAATTTTCAAAGATATATGTTTACTAAAAATTTCCATCAGCACTAACACTTGGTATATTTTTAAGACAAACCAGAAAATCTACAAACACCCATGTTGGGAGCCATTTTCCCGTCAAATGACTCAGTTCTGGAGTTGGGACTCCAAGGAACAAAAGTTAGAGCACCTGGCCTAGTTTTCAAATCAAAAAGCCGTTTGTCATTTGGACTTAAAATGAGTAATCTACAGCCATCCAAACATTCACAAAAACTGCCCAGAAATGGCAGTTTTGGCCTAAACACCATACTTTTCGACCATTTATCTTAAAATCTGGGCACATTGAGCAAAACTTCACTACTGAACATATTTAGGCTTGGTGCTAAGCTTTCCAGAAATACCAATTTTATTTCCTAACTCTCAATATTCACTGATTTACAACTAGTTTTCCGAGGCCATTTTTAGCCGTATTTCAGAAATTACTAAGTAATATTTTACGACGAAAACTTGTATTTTCACATTTTATCACCAAATAACTATCGTACAACATTATTACACTATATGAACATGTAATATTCATTATGACTTTATACGATAATATAAATTATATTTTCGACAATATTACATATTTTGAATTTATACGAGTGGTATAGATTATAAGTGCAAATGCATACACGAATTCATTTCATAATCTAAATTAGATTACATGCATTCATTTTAGGTTGCGGCTAGGAGTTGCACCTCATCACTTCATTTCATACACTACATTTTGTACCATCACTTGAGGTGAGTTCGTAGCCCCACTTTTCTCAAACACTTGTTTTTACTTTCACAAGAATTCTAAACTTTTGCCTATTACTGTGAGTTCATTGCCCCACTTTTACTTGTTTTGAATTTCTTTTGGGGAGAATACATGCTCGTTTTTACATGAATGCAATACTTGTTTTACTAGAACATACTACTTGCTTACTTAAACACCAATTGCCTTACTCAAATGTTTCTTGTTTACTCAAATGTTTTATGTAGTACATTGCCTGAGTATGGCTTGATACTCGTACATTGCCTGGGTATGGCATGATACCCGTACATATCTGGCGACATTGTCAGAATTGATTATATAGCGACATTGCTACAAGGATTGCCAGATGACGATATTGTCATGGCTACATTATCACATTTACCATTTTATAGCGACATTGCTACAATTATCTTTGACTTTTGGCTCAAATATTACAATTGTTTACATAAACCAAATTATGTTTGGCGGTGGGTTGTAAACACACAGGTTGCAAGTCTTGTTATGGCCGAGACTTGGAACTGAGTGGATTTACAATGCCTTCGCTGGGAAATCTTCATCCTAATGCAATTCATTTTCATTAAACTCTATGAACTCACCAACCTCGTGTTGACGTTTTAGCATGTATTTTCAGGTATTAAGCAATGGCACGCTACTTGAGGTTTTGGCAGGGCAGGGCATGGTCATAGAAGACTCTGATATTCATATGGGACCGTTCAAAACTATATTTTAAGGGCCTAATTCCGCATTACTTTCAACAATGTAATTCAACATTTTTGTTAAACAAGTTTATTCTAAATGAATGATATGGAAACCGTTCTTTGCACTCGTGTTGTGGTACCAATTGAGTTACACCCCAGCAGCATGTAAGCTTCCGCTGGACCCGATTTTGGGGGTGTCACATTTTCCAGCAACTTAGAGGGTCTTAATCACTCCACAAACATCTTGTATTGGTGTGTTGATTCTATCTTAATTATGTCTTCCATTATTATTGTTGCTTATTCTTCATTGATTATGTTTTGCTAAATCACCTAGTGTCTACTTATGATTGTGTGAAACTTGTATATAATCAATTAGATCTTATTGATTTCTTGTTGATGTTTGTGTCTATCTTCATCAATGAGGGCTTGTTGATGTGTGCGTCTAACTCCATCAATTAAGGCGTGACAACTTCAATAGATCTAGTTGGTTTAGTTTATAATTCTTGTTTCCTATTGACTCTTGTTTTGATTGAATGTTCCATCGATGTTAGGCTTAAGAAAACTGGCCAACCTCCTTTATGGTAACGTGCTTGAACGTCTTAAGAAACATGTAGTCGAGGCATACTAGGCTATTAAGGTAGTATTTAATGCTGAGCCACTGTTTACAATCCCTATGGTTATGCAGTGCATGGCATAGGAGGAGATAAGAGCTCATAGAATTGGAGAGATATGTATGCCACTCCATGAGTTATTAGGAATACACCCGTCAATTAAAACAAGGTTTACAGTCAATAGGTAAAATTTGATAGCTAGCAAGGAGTAATACATCATAGGTAGACATGCTTCACTTCCCTTGTAGAACCCTAGTTTACTTTCCTACACAATAGTTTAAGTAGTAGCTTTTGGGTTAGTTGATTAGCAACTAATTCCGCCCCTTCTTCCAAAACCCGAGATCTTTACTTTCTTTCCATAAAACATAAAAATACAAAAAGAATTATCCCTCATCTCTAAACCCAGTAGATAAATTTCAATCCTAACGAACACTATTCTTTGAGTTGAACGATCAATCCCCCGTACTTACCACTTCACTATACTACATCGGTCAGGTACACTGCCTGGTGGGGTTGTAAGCCTCTTGTGATCCCTCGAGAGGTAAAACCTGTTGTAAGGTTGCAAAACCACGCATCAAGTTTTTGGCGCCGCAGCCCGGGGAGTAGTTATTGCTTAGGTTGAAATTTTATTTTATTGGGTCTACTCATTAGATTCCTATCTAGTGAGATTTTTATTTTTCTTTTTATTAGTTTTCCCGTAGTCTATCTTTTCTTTGTGTCTTTGTTCGTAGAAACCTTTCCATTGATTGTTCCGTTCACCATTATGGAGTACGCGAATCCACCATACTACCGACCACGAAACCTATCCGCCCTTAATGACATCTTGACGTTCAACCAATATCAAGATGAACCCATATATGATGCATGGACTCGTTTTAAAAATTTACTCCGAATAGTCCCTCATCATAGCTTCGATTTAGCATCCCTAACCCAAATCTTTTACTGTCGTGTCGACCAATGTGACCAAAGGTGCATTGAGGATTTCGCCAATGGGGACCTTAGGGAATTAAATGCTAAAGAAGCATGGGATGCCATAGAAGAGTGTGCCCAATATTACTATAGAGTAGACAACCCAACGAACGTTAGTGCAAGTCAATTAACCACAAATTTCAAGGGTCATGAAACAAGTTTATTTGGGGATGAATACGCTAATGTCGAGATGCCTAAGTGGATGTCACCTAACATCGTAGTACAAAACGAACACATAGGTAATCTAGATACAAAGGAGGATGAGGGTATAGTTGAGCCACCTAGCTGCATGTCATGGTTAGGCACTACCATAATACAGGATGAACACATTGATGATCTTGTAAGCCCGCTAAATACCCCAAAAATCCTACCACCATTTGAGGCACACACACCGCCCGTAACTTACCCGGAAGAAGTAGAAGAGACTTTAGGAACCCCGATGGAGGTAGAACCCTT
>LBNU01000307.1:126768-159165 GCA_014162995.1 Artemisia annua
GGGTGGGAGAGAGATGTTCCAATGCTTTTAACCTCCTATTCCAAAGACCGCCTTTTTCTTAAAGTTTAGCACCTTTTTCATTGAACCCCATGAATTTTCTTTTGTCTGTATCATCTCTTCCCCAAAAATTGGGCCGAGAAAGTTTCAATCCTCCTATTTACCGTCTCGGGCGTCGTGAACATTGACATGAAGTATGCTCCAAGACTCCTAAAACGATATTTTGTAAGCCGTAGCCTACCGCTATAGATAAAGGCTTTACCGTTTCCAAAAAGGGGGTGCATTTTCTTTTGAACCTTTCTGAATTAGTATCTTCTACAGTTGTGTGATACGATTTAGTTTTTTCCCACAGGCATCCCTAGATACTTGAATAGGAATAGTCGTGGATGAGCATCACGTGATATCAGACGTTGTTTTCTATGTCTTGCTGGCGAACCACTCCATATAATTTCAGACTTATGGAGGTTTATCGTCATCCTGAAACCTAAGAAAAACAATTAAGAAATTACTAAATAAGATGTAGTGATATTTTCTTCGTCACATTCTCCCATAACATTTGCATCTGTCGCATAGTAAATGACTTGACATTAACACCTGTTCTGACCAACCCGAAGGGCCCGTATAAACCCCCGATCCACCGCATCTCCAATGGCAACATGTAATCCCGTCCATTACTATGATAAATAAGAAAGGGATACATGGGTCCCCTTGAACGAAGACCACGTGAGAGAACTCTTTTGTTGGAACTATGACCAAATCTTGACCAAAACCGAAGTACGAGAGACACCGAACGCACGGATCGAAATCCACTGTAATCCATTGGTGTTAAAAACCCATCTGTACTTCCCATCATCTTTAATAAATACTCCCAACTTACGAACGTAAAGCTTTATCGAAAACCCCCCCCCCCCCCCCCCAACTTTGAATAACATGCATTTTTTCTTTTTCTTCTTGTACCATTCAATAACTTGCGTTAACCACCAACGGTGCATTCTAATATTTGACGACCTTCTAACAAAGTGAGACTGAACCGTTGGTGTTATTGAGTATCATCATACTTTTCTGCCATACCGATTGCTAGAAACTTTGCAATAATCCTTGTATTGAACACCTATTAAGACTTAATGCCGACGTCTCTGTAATATAACGGCCTACTGAACTTAGGTATCATGTGTTGATACAACGATGAGTTACACCCATTTGGGATCTCTCCGCCTTTTCGTAAAACTCGTTCAGAAACTTATAAATATCCAACTTCAAGGTAATCCAAAACTGTTTTATAAATTTGAGTGTAACCAATCAGGACCCGGGCTCGATCCACCCTACACAAGACCATACACCGCCTGCTTTTATTCATCCATGGTAAATTGAGAATGCAAACTCTTGCATCTTGATGGTCTGAAACTCTCATAGTTTTAGTTTTAAGACAGAAAATAAACTAAAATATGCTTCACAGAAAATAAATATTAAAAAAAAAAAAAAAAAAAAAACAAAAAAAAAAAATCCTCCGCAGCCTAAAACAGTGCTCCAGTGTTTCGCCGTCTTGGTCCGAACGCTGACTATACCCAACAACATCATCCATCCGACGTTGACTCTTACATCAACGGTGGTATCTCGCGTCCACTAAATCACACAATACAGTCACCACACCCAACTCACTCTTAAACAAGCACTCACCGGTAAACACAATAATAATCGGAAAACCCTAACTTAACGGTCATCTCAATCATCCCCTTGTCCCTACGGTCAAAGGTATACATATATTTTCTAATACTTTGTTTCTGTTTTTAAATTTAGATATTAGTTGGCTGTTGTCTTATGTAGCTTATTTTTGACGGGCTGCTTGATCGGAAATTTTCATAAGCTCATTTTTGAGCTACATGAAGTCTCCACTAAGCTCAAAGCTGGTATTTCCTCCAGGGGGCCGCCGTTGTTTCAGCTTATTATGGGCCTTATTAGTCTTTATCTGTTTTCGGCTTATGTTTTATAATCCGGGGTGTTTGGATCGGCTTATTTAGCCGGCTTAATGGGCCATGGCTTATTTGACTTTGGAAAAGCCAATAAGCTCACTTATTGAAGCTTATGATCTTATCAACTTCACATTATTGGCTTAAGCCAATAATCTAAACTTAATAAGCTCTAAAAAGTGAGCTTATCAGCTTTTCCAAAATCAAATAAGCCCATAAGCCGGCTAAATAAGCTAATCCAAACGCCCTATATGTCATGACAAACTTGTATAAGCCCACAAGTTTCAAAATAAGCCAAGAAAATTGAGCTTATGAAATATAAGCCAAAAACAAATAAGCTCATAAGCCCATAAATAAGCTTAAACAAACACCCGCTCGTAAGCCCAACAAATGAGCTTAATTATAAAAAATTCAATAAGCCCATAGAAGTAATAGAAGGATTATAATCAAGCTTTAACCTCACCGTTATGAAATATATAGTTTCTTATACATAAAGCGTGTTGTAGGAGTTAGTCGTTACTGACCTTGGCACAGGGACGGAGCCAGGAACAAATATTACCGGGTGCACAAATTTTTTTAACTGTAGTATAATAGAGTTTAAGGTGCTAAAATAAGACTAAAAACACATTTCGATGGACCGGGGTCATTTAAGGTACATTTGGGAATAATCGATGTATTTTCTTAAAATTAACACTACGTCGAAAAAATTCATAGGTGTCCCCGGCACCCACGGGACCCCGCCTGGCTCCGTCCCTGCCCTGGCATCCACGTATTGCTGTATGATACGTCTGTATACTTGCAATGTATTGTTAGAAGTTATAACCGCGTATGTATGTTTTTTATAAAATGGTATGTTAGATTGTTAGGCATATATATTTTGCATTGAAATTTTCTGATTTTAAAGGATTAGCTTTTGAAATGCTCCATTTAACGGTTAGTTGCAAAATGAAGGGATAGGAGACGCTGTATATCTAGGTGATTGTTAATCGAGATTTTTAGAACAATTTAGGTGCATGGGATAAGAGTGTGAGACGAGAAATTATGCAAATCTTTCTAATTTAATATGACTGTATTAGTAGTTGGCATGTCTTGTGGTTTGGTAACCATGAAACATGTCGGGGTTTTGGTAGGTGGCAAAGGTTGATATCCGGCAACCCGAACCAGCCCACAATCGGATGCCTATTTATAATGTGGGGATTTTGTATATTGCAGTTTAGGTGTTTGTTCTCTTTGAGAAAATAAAGTTGGCGTTTAACAGAGCATGACACTTGTAAAGTTGAATAGAGAAATATGATAATGAGACATAATTTTAGGTATATTTGTCATCCATGTGTGTGTATAAAATAGTAATGTTTGGTTGGTTTTCGAAACAAGGGACTCTCACTAATGATATAATTCTTGTAATGCTATCAATGCACGAACTTATTTAGTAATCCTTGTTTATTTTTTAAATGCGATAATCTCATAGAGTTAGGTAGAGTCATTTAATCCTGTTAGTATTTAGTTAAGACTTATGACACGAAATGGAGGGAGTATAACCAAACTTCTTCGTTGGCCGCAATCATATATTCTCTAAATTTATAGTTTCACTATTTCTGACTGTAAGTCATCATCCCAGAAAGTAAAATAGATACTAATGACTAAATTCATCATGTTTCCATATCTGAGTATAATTATAGCATTAAGTTGGTAGAAATATCGAGTGACTTCGAAAATTCTTTAATAGTGAACCCACGCTGTAATAATTGAAATTCCCAGATGTTGTTCCATTATACATGTTGACGTTTTATATTTAACAAAAAATCTCTAGGGTAACTTTCTCATTATCGTATATAGTTTTTGTTTGATCTGTCCAAATATTTTGGATTTTTATTTCAGTCAATGAAATAATGAATAATCATTTTCTTTTTGAAAGCAGGTCTTTTACATTATTGGTCGAACCGTGGAAGAGAAAGCCGTTCATAAAGTTTTCGTTTTTGGAAAGATGCAAAAACATAGTGGAAGATTAATCAAACATTCATACAAGTGTGCTTTGGCGTGGATTTTGGACTTATGAGTGTGGAAGAGGAGATCATGGGGCAACATGGCGTTGCATTTGATCATTTTAATGATATTAACGGTGGATCTGACCCCACCGGAATAGCTAAATAAGCTAATCCAAACGCCCTATATGTCATGACAAACTTGTATAAGCCCACAAGTTTCAAAATAAGCCAAGAAAATTGAGCTTCTTGAAATATAAGCCAAAAACAAATAAGCTCATAAGCCCGTGAATAAGCTTAAACTAACACCCGCTCATTTGCCCAACAAATGAGCTTAATTATAAAAAATTCAATAAGCCCATAGAAGTAATAGAAGGATTATAATCAAGCTTTAGCCTCACCGTTATGAAATCTATAGTTTCTTATACATAAAGCGTGTTGTAGGAGTTAGTCGTTACTGACCCTGCCATCCACGTATGATGTATGACGTGTCTCTATACTTGCAATGTATTGTTAGAAGTTATGACCACGTATTTATGTGTTTTATATGTAGCGTGATTTTTATATTTGTTGAATTGCAAGGAGACTAAAGATAAAACGGTTAGGTATATATCCTTTGCATTGAAATTTTCTGATTTTAAAAATGTTCCATTTAATGGTTAGTTGCAAAATGAAGAGATAGGGGACACTGTATATCAAGGTGACTGTTAATCGAGATTTTTAGAACAATTTGGGTGCATGGGATAAGAGTGTGCGACAAGAAATTATGCAAATCTTTCTAATTTAATATGGTTGTTTAAGTAGTTGGCATGTCTTGTGGTTTGGTAACCATGAAACATGTCGTGGTTTTGGTAGGTGGCAAAGGTTGATATCCGGCAACCTGAACCAGCCCACAATCGGATGCCTATTTATAATGTGGGGATTTTGTATATTGCAGTTTAGGTGTTTGTTCTCTTTGAGAAAATAAAGTTGGCGTTTAACAGAGCATGACACTTGTAAAGTTGAATAGAGAAATATGATAATGAGACATAATTTTAGGTATATTTGTCATCCATGTGTGTGTATAAAATAGTAATGTTTGGTTGGTTTTCGAAACAAGGGACTCTCACTAATGATATAATTCTTGTAATGTTATCAATGCACGAACTTATTTAGTAATCCTTGTTTATTTTTTAAATGCGATAATCTCATAGAGTTAGGTAGAGTCATTTAATCCTGTTAGTATTTAGTTAAGACTTATGACACGAAATGGAGGGAGCATAACCAAACTTCTTCGTTGGCCGCAATCGTATATTCTCTAAATTTATAGTTTCACTATTTCTGACTGTAAGTCATCATCCCAGAAAGTAAAATAGATACTAATGACTAAATTCATCATGTTTCCATATCTGAGTATATTTATAGCATTAAGTTGGTAGAAATATCGAGTGACTTCGAAAATTCTTTAATAGTGAACCCACGCTGTAATAATTGAAATTCCCAGATGTTGTTCCATTATACATGTTGACGTTTTATATTTAACAAAAAATCTCTAGGGTAACTTTCTCATTATCGTATATAGTTTTTGTTTGATCTGTCATTCTGTCCAAATATTTTGGATTTTTATTTCAGTCAATGAAATAATGAATAATCATTTTCTTTTTGACAGCAGGTCTTTTACATTATTGGTCGAACCGTCGAAGAGAAAGCCGTTCATAAAGTTTTCGTTTTTGGAAAGATGCAAAAACATAGTAGAAGATTAATCAAACATTCATACAAGTGTGCTTTGGCGTGGATTTTGGACTTATGAGTGTAGAAGAGATCATGGGGCAACATGGCGTTGCATTTGATCGTTTTAATGATATTAACGGTGGATCTGACCCCACCGAAATTTCCACACCTCATGATAAAAATATAGAAACAAAGCCACACATGGGTTTAGTATTTGCCTATGCAGATGCTGCCAAGAATTTCTACAACGAGTATGCTAAACGAGTCGGGTTCACAACACTTGTTAATCAAAGTACCCGGTCCAAATCCGATGCAACTGTTGGAAGGCTTGACTATGTGTGTGCAGCATCAGGAGATGGTTGCAGTGCAATGCTTAGGATCGAGTCAAACAGTCAAAATAACTGGGTTGTGACAAAATTCATGACGGATCATAATCACCCGCTCACAAATGCTCGTAAGGTGAATCACCATCGACAAAAACGACAACTATCAGGTGCTACAAAAAATACATCTGAAAGTTATCCAATGACAGGAGTTGTTCCTAGTGCTGTTATGTATCAGTCTAGGAGTGCTTCTATGGAGTCAAACCGTGGGGTCCAGATTTCAGATTCGGTAACTAATTCTGTTAAGCATGCTACTAGCAAAAGGTCATTAGGAAGAGATGCTCAGAATCTTCTAGATTACTTCAGGAAAATGCAGGCTGAGAACCCGGGTTTTTACTATGCTATACAGTTAGATGATGATAACCGTATGGCTAATGTGTTTTGGGCTGACGCTAGGTCAAGAACCGCTTATAGTCATTTTAGTGATGCTGTTACACTTGATACAATGTATAGAGTGAAACATTTCAAAGTGCCATTTGTTCCTTTCACAGGGATCAACCATCATGGTCAAACAATTCTGTTTGGTTGTGCATTGCTTCTTGATGAATCCGCGTGTACATTTACATGGCTTTTCAAGACGTTTCTTGCTGCCATGGGTGACCGAGCTCCCGTCTCTATAACCACCGATGCCGAGAAATCTGTACAAGCGGCAGTTGCAAGTGTTTTTCCGGGAACCCGTCACTGTATCAGCAAGTGGCATGTACTAAGAGAAGGTCACGAAAGGTTGGCACATGTTTGTCACATGCATCCTAATTTCCAAGGCGAGTTATATAATTGTATCAATTTGACAGAAACTATTGATGAGTTTGAATCAGCCTGGGATTTTATTCTTAACAGATATGATCTTAGAAGTGATGATTGGCTGCAAATGTTATATGCTATGCGACAACAGTGGGTCCCTGCATATTTTCGCGACACCTTTTTTGCTGGAATTTTTTTGAATCAGGGTTTTGAGAGCTCATTTTTTGATGGCTATGTGAATGAACACACGACCGTGCCTTTGTTCTTTAGACAGTATGAAAGAGCTTTGGAGAACTCATTTGAGAAGGAAATAGAATTAGATTTCGATACAATTTGCACCGCGCCAGCATTAAAAACACCATCACCAATGGAGAAACAAGCAGCAAATTTATATACGAAAACAATATTTTTGAAATTTCAAGAAGAATTGGTTGAAACATTTGTGTATACAGCAAATAGGATTGATGGAGATGGTGCTGTAAGCACATTTAGGGTTGCGAAATTTGAAGAAGACCAGAAATCATATATTGTTTCCTTGAATGTTGGAGAGTTAAGAGCAGCATATTGCAGTTGCCAGATGTTTGAACATTCAGGAATTCTTTGTAGACATATTTTGACTGTTTTTACAGTGACAAACGTTCTCACATTACCATCCCAGTACATTCTAAAAAGATGGACGAGAGATGCAAAACGTGACTATTCATTAGAATTATATGTGAAAGGACACGAACCTGAGTCATTAGGTGCTCGTTATAACCAATTAATTCGGAAAGCTATTAGATTTGCTGAAGAAGGGGCTGTTGCTCCAGATACTTTTACCCTGGCAATGGCTTATCTTAGAGAAGGTGGGAAGAAGGTGACAGCTGCAAAAACAAATGTGGCAAATTTTGCACCGCGTAGTTCACCTGTCAGTGTGGTCGGCTATGATAATCGAAAGACTGGTTCTTCTACACCTGACATGACTCCTTTATTGTGGCCCCGGCAAGATGAAGTAACAAGACGGTTCAATCTTAGTGATGGTGATCATCTGGCTCAACCTGTTGCTGACTTGAATCTCCCTCGCATGGCCCCGGTCTCTGTACGACGTGATGATGGCCAACCTGACAACACGGTATGATATGTTTTCTTGTATGATACTTTTCCTCTTATGCAGCATTAGAGTTGTCAGTTTTAATCCATTTGTATGAATTGGTTGCTTCACATTTGTTTTATCTTTAATGGGTCAAATCGAAAAAAATTATCTTAATAAAAGGTTAAAAGGATATGGTCAAATGGTTCAAACTGGTCCAAAGTCGCATAAAGTGTAATTATAATGCACAATACTTTCTGAATCATTCTATTCAGAGTAAATGATATCATATTCAACACTATTTATCTATAAAAAAGAAATTAGTGGATTGTTATGGGTCAAGCCAACCCACTCTAAATATTTTCCATACTGAGCCACTCATTTTGCCGCCTCCAATCTTTTTCTTGTTACGTAACATTCTTTATCTCATACAAGGAATGATGCGGTTATCATTGAATTATTTTTTGTGTTGCACAGGTGATTCTTCCTTGCCTCAAGTCAATGACATGGGTAATGAAAAATAAAAATTTACCTCCAGCAAACAGAGCAGCGGTCATAAACCTGAAGGTATGCAGTTCGAGCTGTCTAAAATTATGCTAGTGTGTCCTAGTTGCTTCTTTCTTAAACTTATTTAAGAAAGATGTTTACGCAGGCATTTAATTTAACGGATTTCACAGGGGAAATGTGTATCATCATTTAGCATTTAGTTCACTGTGAAATTTAACACATGATAAGCCTAATACGTCTCACTAAAGGATAAAGGAAATGAATAGATGCTCTCATTCTTCATTAACTCATAAATCTCATTATCTCATACATCTAAGCTGAAAGAAAAGGATAATTAAATATTTTTAGGAAAGAATGCTTGAATGTGAACAAATAGCTGACTCTTGCAAGTTTGTGGCCAGCGATCTTACAGGCATTAAGTTCAGAGAAATCTGTTTATTTTTATGATTTTTTTTGGAGGAAAGGCAACACACACACACACACACACACACTCTTATTATATACTTTCTCACACAACCAGATAAATCTCATTTTTTCCCTGACGGAAATCAGAAATTTTGATGTTTGTTACCAATGATTTTTTTTTTTTTTTTTTTTTTTTTTTTTTTTTTTTTTTTTTTTTTTTTTTTTTTTTTTTTTTTTTTTAATAGGAAAAAACTAAAAATCCGTTGTTGTATTGTGAAGTAATGACCATAATTTTATTTGTTCACTAAAACCTCTCTAGTATTCCTTTTCTGCTTTTATAGTCTTTATTGAAAAATGTTTTTGAGCATCTATCTATATTCTATAGTATGACCGTCATTGCATCACGTAATCTTTTAAAAAAGTTCTGTTTGATCCTAGAATTTGACAAAGTATCCTAATTCTGCTTCAATGTGAATTCGAGGAGCTTTTTATCTCTATCTATTTTTCTGTTTGCTAAAAGCTGCATATTACAGCGCTTATGTTAATTTATTTATTCTGAGAGTTAGTTATTGTCATTTACAGTTGCAAGATTATAGAAGGACCCCAGCAAGTGAATCTGAGGTCAAGTTACAACTTTCAGCAGTTACTCTAGAGCCGATGTTGAAGTCAATGGCTGACATCAACGAAGAGCTGTCTGCCCCTGCTAATAAGCTCGCCTTCATTAGTTTAAAGGTACAACTTAAATAAATATGTGTTAGTTAGTTTGACTTATTTTTTACTTAAACTGCTTTGTCAGCTTCATATAAGAAATTCCGCCGGAGCGTATTAAGTCTTCTATACATGGAAATCAAAATCAGGCTTAAAATAGAATTTTAGAATCTTGTGTTCATCTGTTACTTTATAATGATATTATATTTCAACATAAGCATATATAACAGGCTCATTGCCATGTAATAAAAATTAGAATCATGATAATTCTTTTGGATTAGATTATATAAATCTTGTTCTCTTCTTAATCTTGATGAGTAAGAATATCTTGTGGCATAATGACAACTGTAGGTATTAACTACTCTTTTTATAGCTAGTTAAGGGCTAGAGTTGCCCTTTTGTACTAAATTTATAAAAGTAATGTTACTATACTCATTACCAATACACGAACACATGGTAAATAGTGACCACATTACTAATGCATTTCTAGTAAAGTATGTGATAAATATGAAGTCACATAGAAAACATTCGAAGACAATTAGAAGCTGATGTTGTATAATTAAACATGTGCGTCTACACTAATATACTTATGTGTATTTTCAGCTACAAGATCCCGATGGTACAACAGGAGAATCTGAGGTGAAGTTTCAGGTGTCTAGGGACACATTAGGTGCCATGTTGAGATCAATGGCTTATATCCGTGAGCAGCTCTCAAATACAGTAAGCTTTCAACCGTGTAACATTATACTTATGTAATTTATATTATTGAAATATCAAACTCATGCTCATTCTGTGGCATGAATATATGCTATGCATATTATATTCTCTACTAGAGGTGGGTAACGGGTCGAAACATGTTCACTTTTGAACAAGCCGAGCCTGGTTGGGTTAACCTGCATTTTGGTCTATGAAAGATAAATGGTAAATAGTTACACTGATTGACTGTGATTACATAAAAGATATTAGTACAATAATAATACCAAGATCAAAACGAGTTAGGATGATTTATGCTTAAAAAACAGACTTCAGGCGACTTTTTACCCATCTGCTCGTTCTCCTATTAGCTAGTGTTTTATTTGACTAACTCAATATTAAACACAACCCAAATCGACCCTTACTTACGCAAATGGATCACTCTAGTATATACTGCTAATGTTGACTTTGTATCTGTGTTTTGTTGTCACCACATATTTATTAAATGCTGTATGCTCATTACTGTTACAGTAAATATATTGCAGTATTGCACACTGTTAGGCATATACTTTATTAGACCATAAATATATTGCAGTATTGCACACCGAGCTTCTACTTTGTGCATGATAAATTGAATAATTCAAGTGTGTATATGTTCGGCTTTGTGATAATAAACTGTCACAAATATTTACATCTGGTATGATTGAAGACTTTGCAAATATGTTCGTTTAAGAAAGATGAATTATTTTGCAGGCTGAATCACCATCAGAGATTCAATCAAAGAGACCAAGAAAATAGAGGAACTGCCTTTTTGTTAACTATTTATAACCACCCTGTAATGCCAAGAAGACATTTAAGGGGTTCTTAAACACAGGTATATTAGTTTTTGAGTTAGGCTGGTTACATATTTATGTTAGTATCACAGTATTGATATTAAATAGGTGTTGTAGGGTATTTTCCCATATGAATGAATTTAGGTGTCTTATCGCAATCGCTGCTGCAACCTATTGTGTATATATCTTTTTGACAATCGCTGCTGCAACTTATTGTATATATACCTTTGTTAGTTATTTTTTTTGGGATTGAAAGTAGTTTTTATATACTATGTGTTGTTTTAAAAGCAATTTGTGCGGTTGGTATTCTGTCACTAAGACTGATCAAGTGCGACCTCGGGTAAGTCCTAGGGGAAAGTACAAGTAAAATAAGCTTTGCCCATTGCACACTCACTTATAGTATATAGACATTATTAGAATCATTACTGTATTTCTTTACAAAGGGTAATATGTTTTTTTTTCACATTCTTCTACAATTTTTTACTGTTAAACTTGCAGTAAAAAGATTGTAAAGAGTCGGATAAGTTTACCATTAAAAATGAGTAAAACTATTAAAAGTATACTTCCAAATTATGCCAGTCAAAAATAAAATGAGCGATAATTCATCATGATTTTGTAAAAAAAAATTGTTATTTTCTACATTATGTCTAGTCATTCAGCTTTAACGGTATATCATTTCCCTATCAAATAAACTTTTACTAGTCAACATACTTGTAAGGCAGTGGCGGACCCAAGATTTAATGTCACTAGGTGCATTAAACGTAAAAAACGACTTGTATCACAAAACTTTTGGACAGGCTGCACTTCACAAAATCGGCATGTCAAACTGAGGACATTACCCAAATTCCGATCCGGCGATCCATGTGGTTAACATGCATCCAAGAACTCCCCCGTCCCGCCCCTCGAATGAAATCAAACTGATAGTTCAGACTCATAAGAATGTCATGCTACCTTTACATAACTATCAAGGTAGTCCACATAGATGCCTGCATATCTAATAAGCTTTCAAATATTTCTTGAATATAATTGGATTTAGTATGTTTTGTTAAAATCCAAAAGGGAATGTTAGCTAGAACATAGAACAAAAACTATATCTTTGATACTTTCATAGTGGTGTCAGGTGTGAGATCATAATGATATATAAGAAAACATATGTGCTTGTTCTACCATTTTCAATAGAGGGTTTTACACAAAAGGATATTCAAGTATAAGTCCATTCCTATTTATCAAATTATTCTTTAATTTATGTGCTATGGTTGTACAGTTTTCAAAGGTGGGGTACATTTAAAGATATACAAAAAAATACCCAAAAAAAACTATATATCAAAAAGTACTCTTCAATAATGTAATATTTTAGTAGTGTGATACACATTAAATAGGAATTTAAAACAGTAAGGGTGAAAGCTAAAAACACGCAACATTCTTATTCAAAACACACGATGTACGCAATGTACTTTCAAAATTACCATTGTACGCAATATATTTTCAAATTTGATACATTGTACGTAATATGACCTGGAACCAGCAGGTTACCAGGTTTTCAAGTTTGAAAATATAGAGGAATGGCCCCTGTGTCTTGGGTTGACTTTCACTGATTATTCTTTAACTTTTTTCACTTAGAAAAGTTAAAGTAATGGTCCTTATGCTTTGCATATAATTTCACTTTTAGTCCGTTTATATACCTTTTCACCCGTTAGTCCGTTATACCAAAGATTGTTTGCAATATTAGTCCTTTATATAAAAAAAAAAAAAAACTATTTTTTTTCTAAAAAAATTCTTATTTTTTATTTCTAAAAAAAATTATGAAAAAAAAAAATTCAACAAAAAATACTAAAACTAAAGTTTTTTTCGAAAAACTTTTTATCGGAAAAAAATAATTCGAATTTTTTTTAGAAAAAAATTCCTAAAAAAAGGAATTCTAAAATTTTTTTTTCTAATAAAATTCAAACAAAATTTAAAAAAAATTTATAAAAAAAATTATTTTTGTGGAAAAACTGTTTTTCTGAAAAAAATAATTCAAATTTTTTTTAGAAAAAAAAAATACTAAATAAAAAATTTCTAAAATTTTTTTTTCTAGAAAAGAAATTTCTAAAAATAATTCGAAAAAAATTCTAATAAAAATGTATTTTTGTTGAAAAACTTTTTTTTTCGAAAAAAGGTATTCGAAAAAAATTTTTTAGAAAAGAAATTTCTAAAAAAATCTTTTTCTAAAAAATTATATTCGGAAAAAAAATTTCCACAAAATTTTTTTAAAAAAATCTTCTAAAAAATTCTAAGAAAATTTTTAAGAATATATGACCAATAAAACCGAAAACAGTTGTAATTGCCAAGGCAGTTATTTAACTACCGAAACTGTTAAACCAAAGTGCAAAATTGAGGTTCCAACCAGAGGCGCTGCCCCTTGGACCCTGCTAAGGGCTGCCGCCCCTTGGATTCAACAATTTTCTCACACAACCACATAAATCTTTTCCCTGACGGAAATAAGAAAATTTGATGATTGTTACTTTTTTTTTTTTTTTTAATAGGAAAAAACTAAAAAATCCTTTGTTGTATTGTGAAGTAATTATGTACCATGATTTTATTTGTTCACCAAAACCTCTCTGGTTATTCCTTTTCTGCTTTTATAGTCTTTATTGAAAAATGTTTTCGAGCATCTATCTATATTCTATAGTATGACGGCTGTTGCATCACGAAATCTTATAAGAAAGTTCTGTTTGATCCTAGAATTTGACAAAGTATCCTAATTCTTCTTCAATGTGAATTCGAGGAGCTTTTATCTCTTATCTATTTTCCTGTTTGCTAAAAACTGCATATTAAAACGCGTATTTTAATTTATTAATTCTGAGAGTTATTGTCATTTACAGTTGCTAGATTATAGAAGGACCCCAGCAAGTGAATCTGAGGTTAAGTTACAACTTTCAGCAGTTACTCTAGAGCCGATGTTGAAGTCAATGGCTGACATCAATGAAGAGCTTTCTGCCCCTGCTAATAAGCTCGCCTTCATTAGTTTAAAGGTATAACTTAAATAAATATGTGTTAGTTAGTTTGACTTATTTTTAACCTAAACTGCTTTGCTAGCTTCTTATAAGAATTCTGCCGGAGTGTATTAAGTCTTCTATACTTGGGAATCAAAATCGGGCTCATTGCCATGTAATAAAAATTAGAATCATGATAATTCTTTTGGATTAGATTATATAAATCATGTTCTCTTCTTAATCTTGATGAGTAAGAATATCTTGTGGCATAATGACAACTGTAGGAATTAACTACTCTTTTTATAGCTAGTTAAGGGCTAGAGTGGCCCTTTTGTACTAAATTTATAAAAGTAATGTTACTATACTCATTACCAATACATGAACACACGGTAAATAGTGACCACATTACTAATGCATTTCTAGCAAAGTATGTGTATAAATATGAAAGTCACATAGAAAACATTCAAAGACAATTAGAAGCTGATGTTGTATAATTGAACATTTGCGGGTTTAGACTAATATACTTATGTATATTTTCAGCTACAAGATCCAGATGGTACAACAGGAGAATCTGAGGTGAAGTTTCAGGTGTCTAGGGACACATTAGGTGCCATGTTGAGATCAATGGCTTATATCCGTGAGCAGCTCTCAAATACAGTAAGCTTTCGACTGTTTAACATTATACTTATGTAATTTATATTATTGAAATAACAAGTTCATGCTCATTTCTGTCGCATAAATATATGCTATGCATCTTATATTCTCAACTAGAGGTGGGTAACGGGTCAAAACATGTTCACTTTTGAAATGAGCCGAGCCTGGTTGGGTTAACCTGCATTTTGGTCTATGAAAAATAAATGGTAAATAGTTAACGTTGATTGATTGTGATTACATAACAGATATCAGTACAATAATAATACCAAGATCCAAACGAGTTAGGATGTTTTTATGCATTAAAAATAGACTTCAGGCGACTTTTACCCATCTGCTCGTTCTCCTATTAGCTAGTGTTTTATCTGAATAACTCAATATTAAACACAACCCAAATCGGCCCTTACTTACACAAAAGGATCAAGTTTTACCACCTCTAGTATATACTGCTAATGTTGACTTCGTATCTGTTATTGTTGTATCTGTGTTTTGTTGTTGTCACCATATATTCAATTATTAAATGCTTTAGTGTTCATCACTGTTACAGTAAATATATTGCAGTATTGCACACTGATAGGCATATAATCACATTCGTTTGTATACTTTATTAGACCATAACTATATTGCAGTATTGCACACCGAGCTTCTACTTCGTGCATGATAAATTGAATAATTCAAGTGTGTATATGTTCGGCTTTGTGATAATAAACTGTCACAAATATTTACATCTGGTATGATTGAAGACTTTGCAAATATGTTCGTATAAGAAAGATGAATTATTTTGCAGGCTGAATCACCATCAGAGATTCAATCAAAGAGACCAAGAAAATAGAGGAACTGCCTTTTTGTTATCTATTTATAACCACCCTGTAATGCCAAGAAGACATTTAAGGGGTTCTTAAACACAGGTATATTAGTTTTTGAGTTAGGCTGGTTACATATTTATGTTAGTATCACAGTATTGATATTAAATAGGTGTTGTAGGGTATTTTCCCATATGAATGAATTTAGGTGTCTTATCGCAATCGCTGCTGCAACCTATTGTGTATATATCTTTTTGACAATCGCTGCTGCAACTTATTGTATATATACCTTTGTTAGTTATTTTTTTGGGATTGAAAGTAGTTTTTATATACTATGTGTTGTTTTAAAAGCAATTTGTGCGGTTGGTATTCTGTAAGACTGATCAAGTGCGACCTCGGGTAAGTCCTAGGGGAAAGTACAAGTAAAATAAGCTTTGCCCATTGCACACTCACTTATAGTATATATAGACATTATTAGAATCATTACTGTATTTCTTTACAAAGGGTATATGTTTTTTTTCACATTCTTCTACAATTTTTTACTGTTAAACTTGCAGTAAAAAGATTGTAAAGAGTCGGATAAGTTTATCATTAAAAATGAGTAAAACTATTAAAAGTATACTTCCAAATTATGCCAGAGTCAAAAATAAAATGAGCGATAATTCATCATAATTTTGTAAAAAAAAAAATAAATGCCTGCATATCTAATAAGCTTTCAAATATTTCTTGAATATAATTGGATTTAGTATGTTTTGTTAAAATCCAAAAGGGAATGTTAGCTAGAACATAGAACAAAAACTATATCTTTCATACTTTCATAGTGGTGTCAGGTGTGAGATCATAATGATACATAAGAAAACATATGTGCTTGTTCTACCATTTTCAATAGAGGGTTTTACACAAAAGGATATTCAAGTATAAGTCCATTCCTATTTATCAAATTATTCTTTAATTTATGTGCTATGGTTGTACAATTTTCAAAGGTGGGTACATTTAAAGATATACAAAAAAAATACCCAAAAAAAACTATATATAAAAAAGTACTCTTCAATAATGTAATATTTTAGTAGTGTGATACATTAAATAGGAATTTAAAGCAGTAATAATTTAATTTTCCACACAAACATCATGTTTTCAACCAAATAACATCATGACCAAATAAGAGAAAAATATAAAGAATGAGGATAGAACAATATAAAGAAAAGAATTTTGCAAATGTTCTCCTAAAACACCTTCGGGATCAACAACCGCAATAATCAAACTATGCTTGCAGCAAATATTTTTACTCCAGATTTTCTAACCATTAGGAATATCGACCATCAGCTGGAACTGGATATAAGGTAGTGATGACCTCCAATTGCAATCTCCTGAGAGTAAAAACAAACTCTGAAGCTTCATTCATGGCATCTCTACACCCTGTCATTGCCTTTTCCAGTTCCGGATTATGCATATAAAACGAGCATACCTGCCCAAGAACACGATCATGTCTTTCTTCATACCTTTGTAATTTTACTTCAGCTTCTTCCAATGCACGACTCACCATCTCTAAATTCACCCTTTTCATTTGCACTGATCGCCAATTCTTCAAGATTGACAAAAGCACCCACAATGAAGAAGAGAAGCCAATTACTCCAAAGATAATCCGGCCACGATCCATGATTATGCTCATCGCTAGAGTTGGAGGAGATAAACAAGTAAGGAACAATACATGGGAATTGGGATTCCTTGCTTCTTTACGAGGGAACTTGGCTCTAGCCCAAAGCCAGGTTTGTTCACTTCATTTTGTTTAGACCCTTGCTCATATCTAAAGCAATGTACAGCTTTCCCATGAAGTACAAATAACTATATGATATATACTCCAACCACTCGAGGGTAATTCCCTCTTTCTACACACATCATCTTCAACCTGGTTTTTCTTTTCGTTTTCTATTTAATCAAAATTCATAACACAACATACCAAAATACCAAAAAAAGAAAAGAAATAAAAAACACATTCAACTTTTTTTTTTTTTTTTCCTTTTCATATAGTCTAATTAATCCACTTTAGGCATTACGTGAACCATATTTTTTTTCATACAACCCATTTAATGTCCAATTATGTAGCCTTGAGAATGAACATTACACATAGAAAGGTCTACTGTAACTCCTACTAACTTTCCTACCAAAAATACTACGACCATACGTGGCACTTGTCAAGTCTGCCACAAGAGGAAATTGCAAGATCACAAAAGACGTAATTGGTAGGCATGTCAAGGCAGCCATGGGAAGAAGAGTGGAAGAGTTCTTTTGTCCAAAGACACCGAACAATGCTGCACCAAACGTTATGTTCATGGCTGTCGTCGAGATGAACAAAGTAGCCAAACCACTTAACAACTTTATAGGTATCTTATAGAGAAAGTCTTGTTCGGAAAAATGCTCGGTAGGGAATGACAAGAACACTAACAAAGATGTAAGGGCTGTGAATAACGATATTGTATCTGATATTGCAAACAATGTGAAGGCGGGGTTGTTGGTAACAAATGGTACCCCAGTGTCCTGATTGTTCCCTCCAGGCTCTGTAACAGCAGCTAAAAACACAATTGTGGTGATCAGAGCAGCGGTTATTGTGTATGACCCGGTAGTAGCCTTCATCCATTTTTCAGCGTTAGTCACCAACTCTATATGTGTTCTTGTTTTTTTTGAACGGCTAAACTCTCCATTATGCAAATCAAGAGAAGACTGAAGCCACAATCACAGAGCTTCTTGTTGGTCTTAATTACATATGGAGGTTCGGTAGGGAAGTCAATGCAAAAGCTATGTTGGACTGTGACAGTGGTGGAGTAATCAATAATTCTAATGATTCTGTAAACGTGGTGAGTTAATAAGCAGAATGTTCAGCTTCTTGAAAGTGATAAACAGTTCCCTTCCTAAAGGCACTGGGACCTGTTCTATGAGCCGCTTGCGAGTGGAAGCTCAAGAGGCCATTGTTGATAACTGTTGATCTTATGGCATAGTATCGAAATGGGTATTTGCTTGTTAGGTGAGTGTCTTATTCAAGATGTATAGTTTTTGATCAAACATTTTTAGTGATGTGGATTTTACCCTATATGAGTTTTGCTTATACAATATAAGATGTTTGAAGTTGAGCAATTTTCATGGAGCCTTCTTGCATTTATTGTTGAAATGTTTACCTAGCTTGTCTTGGTCTTGCTCATGAGGCATGACCACTAGAGATGGCGAAATTGTAACGAGTCAAAACAAGTACTTTTTTGTCGAGTAGGTTGTGCACTCGTATAACTATGCACATGGAGAGTTATACTTGCCGCGTAATAGCATTATCCATACAAGTTGTACAACATGAAAGTTGGAACTCCATCAAACATCTTTTGATCAAATGCAACAAATGACCTCGTTAGTGTTCTTTATGTTTCTTATCATGTTATTACAACCACCAACCTATCTGGCTAAATGAATGTGAATCATGAACCAGCAGAGTGTTTCAAAGGGAGAAGTCAACTTAAGGTTGTTAAAACCTCATAAAGAGAAACACCTCATATTTTATGCGTTTGGGATGAGGGAATGGTGGTCAACTGTTTGGCTTCTTATTTCGGAAATGAGTGGGAAGATTTTGTCACAAAGCATTGTGTTACCGGTGTCGGTTTGAGAGAGGCCACATGTGATGCTGAAAGAAAGCTACAGGATGTTGGAGCTGCTGTTTATATATAGAGGAAGAAGATAAGATATCTAGATGACTTATTTTCCCACATCGCCAAAAGCATGAACAAAATACCACTTTTAAAAAACATTTTTGACCAAATTGTATCGCCGGGCTTGGTGACGTGGGCCTGTGACTCGAGTGAGGGCAATAAGGTTATACTGGAGGGCTAAGAACTAGGGGTGACTCTGGCTTGGCCCTTGCACCCACTATGCCCCCCATGGTGGAATGTTGGGGTGTCCTTCTTTTCGGAGGGGATTCGTAGAATTTCTGGCTCTTCTCGCCAACCATTGGTTTGGGGGAATGCAGACAGTGATTGGGGTGTCCTTCGGTTCGCGGGGGGATTGCTTAAGAGAATTGTACTGGTCATTCTCGTCAACGATGATTCACCCCTTCTTAGCCCAACAATAATCTTTTTAAAAGTTTACTTATTCTATTTATGATAACAATAGTAGTTTTTGCAAGTTTAGAAGGTGGTTTCAGTGTATTATTTTTATTTGTAACGAATAACGCAGTGTTTGGTATATTTTAACGAAAGAAAGAATGAAATATATTATTTCGAAGGAATGAAGAAAACTTATTTATTTACAATTATGTGAACAAGGAATGACTTATTATATCAAAAACTAACATTTTGATTCATCAAGTACCTTATTTTTTTTATGATTCCATGTTGTAATAAAATCAAGAGTTAACTACATTTTTGTCCCCGTGTTTTGTCGGGTATTTCATTTTCAGTCCAAAATTTTTAAAAATATCATATCATGTCCAAACATGTAACACCCGTTACGGGTTTGGTCCAAATTCCCCAACTCTTGACTGCATTTGACCATTTAATAAGAAGGTATTTATGTTCTTTCATATTACATTCTTTATTTTATTTTATCAACCTTAAATGTTTGGTATAGTCACTCACACACACCACACCTTCTTCCCCACACACTCAACACAAAAGGCACACCCTTTTAATAATCTATGCAGGCTTGTGACCCAATTGGGGGTAGTAACGCCCACGTGTCCCAGCTGGTATAATCGCTAGGCTCAGTTACGTGGGCTTGTGACCCAACTAGGTCATTAAGATTGTATTGAAGGCCCAAAAACTAGGGGCAACTTTGGCTGGCCTCAACGCCCACGTGTCCCAAGGATTAGGGGAGACCTTGGGGTCTCAACGTTTGAGAGAAATTCAACACTGGGTGGCCTAAGAAATTTGGAGGGGGTGGACCTTATGGTTATGGGTAGAAGAAATTAACGGGCATGATTGACCCCTTCTTAAAATGACTATAAATAATCTTATTATAATTTAAATATCTTAGTTTTTATAACATGACAAAGCCGTTGTAATAATTCATTCTTTATTATATGATTAGGGTTGCAAACGAAATAAATGTTCAGTGAACATTTCATGAACCGTTCGGTAAAAAGTTAGTTTATTTATAAAATGAACGAACATGAACAATATTTTACATTCGTTTAGTTGAATGGACGAACACGAATAAAAGTCGCGTCCATTCATTTATGTTCGTGAACGTCCGATTATCCGTTTATAACAACTCACATTTTTCAGGTGATTACTTAACCATAAACTCAAAACGTTTTACTTTAACACTTGAATTCTTATCTCTACGTATAACCATTAGGTTAAATCGCGTACAACAGAAAACAACTTTGAACGAATGCTTGCACTAGACTAAGTTTAGAAAACAACTTAACTAATTCACCATTTATGAAAACCAAAAAATAATCCCCCCCCCCCCCCCCCAGCCATGTATACATGGTTATATCAACATATGATTTTAAATCTTGAACTTGTCATTTTACCATAACCATGCTTACCTAAAAAAGAGTCAAACCTTGGAGACCAAAACCCCCTCCATCACCATCATTCACACGGCACAATGTGCCCATGTGATACCCTTCCCCCATTTGATTTAACACTACCTTGTGACTATAGGAAAAACCATTCAACTTTACCCTAATTAATTCTATAAATAAGACTCTTATTAGCTCCATTTCATTAACATTCAAACATACCAAACTCTTCATTTCTCCTCAATTCTCACGGCAGCAAACACACTAAATACACTAGGAACAAGGGTGTATAAGTCTTGGTTCATTTTGGCTAAGGGTTAGTAATCAAGAACTAAGGTTTGGAAGCTTAAAGTTAGGGTTTTCTTAAGGTTTTCTTGAGTTCTTTGTGCATTCTCTTGACCATTCACCACCAACACTTGTAAGCATTCAAATGACTCTTTTCATACTAATTTATATTCAGATTTAACATTCCATGCTTGATTTTGTATCACCTTTATACGTTTGTTATGTTGAAAGTTGTTTAAAACTAAGTATGAACAAACCCTAAATTTGTCCCAAATTTCAGTCGACTTATGAACACCATTTAACCACCTTAAAATAAATCTAGGCCAAATTACTTTTAACCACAGTTAGATATAGATCTTAAGTAGTTCCTAGCCAAATTTTATAATTTTTGGAATTTTCTAAGTGTTTTTAACATTTTATATGAACCTGGTTGTCGGAAAAGCTTTGAATCTAAGTACTTGACACAAAACGCTTAAACGGAGGACCTAAACTCCACCCCGGGAACTCTAATAGGACTTTTTGGAAAGTTATGACATAGACATAACTCTAGGAACTTTAATTTTGAAAAGTAGATGAAAAACGAATGAGTTATAGTCCGTTGAAGTCGGGAATGTTTTATGTCCACGCTGTAACAGCAGGTCAGGTTTTAAATGGGTATAAATCGACACCTAAAACATGTTTCCACTAACCTAGGCCTTGATTTCTTGAACGTTAACACATTTACCTACGTTTAGAGACTTGAATGGCCAAAATCGGGCTAGAATCATTTAAAGTCCGATTTAATTTCAAATCAGCAACTTATTAATATGGTTTTTGAGATCGGAAACACGTTTTATTCATTTTTTTTAAACGTTTTGACTTACAAAACTTTATAAACTTCACTACAAGTATATAAGGGTGATACAACTTTATAAAACTCATACATATAGTACATGTCATTTCATTCCTAAGACGACTTATTTATCTAGGTCACGGTTAAGATTAATTATCCGTTGAATTATGTTATACTTTCCCGTATTCACCACTTGTTGAGATGAGTTTCATTTTACTTGTTTATACTCGTTTTGAAATACTATGGGGTGAGAATACACTGCTTGCTTTTGCATACGGACACAAGTACTTAAACATTTACATATTGCTTACGTTACACAACTTTCCATTAAGTCTCCACTATCATGAACCATTAATTACATAGTAAGCGCGAATGTTGTGAATAGATCTATTGGATTGAAACTCCAGTCCGGGTAGTTGCCCTACTTGACTGGTATGTCAAACGAACGTATAATCATTTGAGGAACTTAAGTGTTCACGGAAAGGAACACTTGCAGGGGCACAAAGCTAGAAATGATTAAGACTTTGGGGTCATGAGTTTAGTGCAATAGTAATACTTTTCTGTGATATTATATTTGTTATAATAGTCACACACATAAATCTTTTGTTCCATACTACTTATACTTAAACCTATAACCTCACCAACTTTATATTGACGCTTTAGCATGTATTTCTCAGGTCCTTGTTTTAACTAGCTGTACTGCGTGGAGCATAGCATAGAGTCGCATTTTGGGATTTAATTATGACGGAGATTGCAAAACAAATACTTCATTATATTTTGTGAAACTTTTGGGCTATGTATTGTAATACATTATTTCTTTGATCGAACGTGTACTTTTTCAAACGACTCATTTAGATGTGTCTTTGTGCTATAAAGTCATACCCTTGGTTACCTTTCCGCTGTGACATATTGGGGGCGTGACACCGTTCGTTAACGTTCGTGTATGTTCATTTATTTATTTATGTGCGTATATCATATCTTTTAATTGTATAATTTAAAATTGATTTGTTTAAACAAAACAACACTTATAAACAATATATTGTGTATAATTTAATAAGTTTATGTTTGTTCATCTATGTTCACTTATGTTCGATCGTTTATGTTCATTTAGTATCTTAACGAATGAACATAAACAAACGTGAACAACATAACAACTCATTTTCTTAATAAACGAACATGAACAAGAAAATTTGTCCGTTTAAGCATTCATGTCCGTTTATTTGTCCTGTTAAAATTAACGAACGAACGTGAACAAAGCTCCGTTCGTGTTCGTCCGGTTCGTTTACAGCACTAGGTATGATATGACAAGAACCTAAAGTTAACTTTGCATAAAGTAGCATTAGTAATTTGTGTAATCCTTTTATCTAAAAGGAAGTAATTAGTGTAATCTTAAATACTGCTTGGTTTGGGTATTTCACCTATAATATAACAAATAATCTTAACTACATATAATAGGTGCATGGTCAATCTTGAAAGTGGAATATTGAAAGTTGGTCAAACATTAAAAGTGGGATACTGGCAATACGCTAGAAACCAAATTTTGGCTGGAAACTCAACTTTTGGAAAGTTTGGAAATCAATAAACTCAAATTGGCTGGACAATTAACAATTAACTCATTTTTGGAAAGTATTCCTCATCATACGCTGGACATTCATCATCTTGAAAAACTTGAAAGTATTAAATCACTGAAATACAAGGGTTGACTTCATAAACATGAATGGGCCGACTTTGGCTACATATTTGGCAACTCTTGAATTCGGAAACTCTTCAATCTATCACTATAATACATACTCTTGAATTTGGCAACTATTTAATCGGGGCCTTTTGTTGTGATTTCATGGCTGACAACTCTTCAAAGAAATGATTTCATGGGATGAAACGTATGAACCTAAATAAAGAAATGATTTAAAGAGTTGCCTATATAAACAACCATTATGGGTTATGCCATTTCACACAGTCACCGCTGCCGAAATTGGAATTGCTTCAGTCTCCGGAATATACACTTTCTCGGATATGTGGCTTTGAGGCAACTTTGAATCTGTTTGATAGCTTTTCGAGGCCACAACCGTTGTCAACCCGCCATAAAATTATGACCCCCTCACAAACTCTAGATCTAAAGATTTTGAAGGGTTTTTTTTTCTTCTTTTATATATAACGTTTTTGTTTTGCCATTGATGTTTTTTTTTTTTTTTTTTTTTTTTTTTTTTTTTTTTTTTTTTTTTTTTTTTTTTTTTTTTTTTAATAATGCCAATTGTTATGGTGTTTGACTGTGGTGTGGTTATGTTCACCTCAACAAAGTTGTTCGCTTGCAAAGTAAAAAAGTCTCACAAAATTTGTTCATCGGATACTAGGCACGAGCTTTACTTTACACAATTGTTATTTGAGCCTTACAAAGAAAAGAACACGCAAAAATATCGATCTATCTGAAATTTGTTATACAAAACCGTTATCTCTAAGCCTCGAACAAGGATAAAAAAACACGCAAAAATATTGATCTAATCGAAATTTGTTGAAGACAATACACCGCTGCCGCTAGGCGCGGGTACTCGTCTAGTTATTAGTTAAGAGCACATTTAATGGAGGTTTATGGAGGATGTAAATAGCGACATGATGTTTATAGTACTGAGCCTTTCTTTGGGATCACTAGCTTACATAGGTGTGTAAGGTAATAGAGGACGTGGTTTATAATGAGAGAATTTTGTGAGTTAGTTTGTATGAAATAGAAGCTATATAAAAAACTAGAGTAACCATACACACCCTTTAAAATTCGATCGTGTTTTAATAATACGCCGAATAATTGTTACATGCACCACGTGTTTCTTTATTTTATAACCGTACGTAAAATGAACCTAGCAAACAAATCGTAACTCCTCATCTCGATCTCCTTCGTCGCATGCATTGCATTACATTCCCTTGTAAACAAACAAACCACCAACCACGATCGATCGGAGCTTCACCGTGAATGGCCACATATACACCGAGTACACGACAGTCGACTTCCTTTGGCGAAGCCGAAACTCAATTTAGTGAATCCGAAACGGTTGATGCCGATGAGTGGAATACGATCGATGTAAATACTCTTCAATTCTCACATTCTATATTCAATTTCATTATATTAATTCGTATATACATATATCTTATAACATTTTGTACGCGCGTGTTCATATTTGTTTATTTGTAGGAGCCTGTTTCGGACGGATTATCTTCATTTTTGCTCGAATATGAATGTGTTATAGCTGAGGCAAGCTTATATCAATCGTTTCATGTGTTTTTTTTTTGTTTAATCACGTAGTATATAGATATAGATTCATGCTTGTTAGTTGTTACATATATATATTGAGATCATATATAAGGCTAGCATTTTTTATTTTTTATTTTTTATTTTTTATTTTTATTTTTTTTTGTGTGTGTGTGTGTTAAAAGGAGAAATTTTATATACTTCACAAAAAGTACAAAGATCCTTCAAATGTAAATGGACAAACCCATTACATTTTTAACTAAGGATCTTACAAATATGCTAACTTTGATCAAGCATTCTCTACTTCTATTCTTTAACTATACAGAAACTCATTATTCATACATAATACCACACTATACTATCTTCATTTAAGCATTGCTCTGGCTGCATCTTCTCAAAGTTATATTCCATTTTGCCTCAACCTCAGTTATTGCATTAGATTCTTTGACTATGAAGTTCATCATTCTCAACTTGATGATATCCATTATGTTCTGTACTAGACTATCAGTTGATCTTTCACCCTTATTATACAATCTGTTGTTTCTTTCTTGCCACACATAGTATACAACAACACCAATCACAAGCCTCCTTAAGATACTCCAAATGCTCCTATTAGCAGCCAACATAGAGACTTCTTCAATTATGGTCTTCCAATTGTAAGAGATCGAACCTTTTATCTAGCAATTCCTGTATATTTTCCCAGACAACTTTTGAATAATTGCACTGGAAAAATAAATGCTCATGTGAATCCATGCATTGCTTGCAAATGTGTGCATTCCATAATCTCATTTGGTCTCCATTTTGCAATTTTATCTTGAGTCAATAGTCTTTCCTGCACAGCCATCCAGAGAACAAAGCTATGCCTAGGAATACTTTGAGGGAACCATATCATGGATCTCCATATCACCTTAGGCTAGCATATTCTTATTACCAATAAATACTTGTTATGTCTTATCAATAAATATTGATAGTTTGTTGTACCTGTTGAGGCTACTGCTATGGCTTCTTAACTAGCAGGAGTACTTAATTAGGGTTGGTTGATTTCTCCATTAAGGTTTTTTTTTTTTTTTTTTTTTTTTTTTTTTTTTTTTTTTTTTTNGGGGGGGGGGGTCGGATTTCGAGTGTGGTGGCATTCTAAAAAAATAGTTCTTTGTTTATTTGGCCTATTGTCTTACTTGTTATGAACTTTTGCTCTATACATCTTTGTTTTGGCATAACCTTCATTTGGGAGTTTGTCGAAAATGATTATGCAGAAATCTCAGAAGACATTGAACCTTTTTAGGGCAGAAAGTTTGACTTGTCAATTTTTTAAAATCTTGTTACTATTTATTGTGTATAGTTGTGGACGTCAAAAACAAGGCAGAAAGCTAAAAATTATTTGTTTTATATTTCATACGTAATTTCTTGTAAATTGTATTTTCTCCATGTGTTAATCAGTATTTGCATGAAGATCTCCTGTGGACTAGTAGCATTGTGTATTGTTACAATCTAATTTGGAATGTCCCCTGAGTTTGCGTAAATTGTTTCTAGGGGCATGGTGTTCTTGTTAACAATGATGAAGCAGGCACTGTGCTTGTAACAAATTTTCGTCTTCTTTTTCTGGTAAGTGTTTTTTCATGTATTATCTTTACGGTAACTGAATCATGCAAAAGTATAAACTGTAAATGCACGTGTTGTTAATTTTATCATTTCTTATATAATTTTTACAATATATAGAAACACATGCGCATGGATACATATGAATATCATTTTTACAATATAGGGTCACTTGGAAACACATGCATATACATATGAACCTTAATGAATCTAAATTATGTACTACTGTAATTCTTAGTGGTGTAATGTATAAATTGGTCATAGTTGTGATATAAATCTCAGCACCAAACTCGTCAACTTTTCCTCCTATATCTGAGTATCTGACATATACTATTTCTGTTATATTTTTCTTAGAGCGAAGGATCCAGGGATGTTATCGCACTTGGAACAATACCATTGGCTACCATCGAAAAATTTAACAAGATTGTAAGTTTTGCTTATTAAACTATAGTAATTTTGATATTACTGATTGTGCCATTTCTTAATGAACATTACCATTACTATGAGCATGAAAGAACACATCTCGACGTTATTCATTGTGGTATGTTTTGTAATTTACGCCTAATGCTAGATATGTACTTTTTTTTTTTGAACGGCAATTTAAATTAACATCCTAGCAAGGGGCTAGGAGCAAAGAAAAACAATTACATAGGGGTTGGAAGAGTGTTACAAGGATTATCAAACCACTCAATCCAATTAAAGGAAATTTTATTATGCCTATTAGTAATCCAATTAAAAGAGAAAAGCTTAATGTCGTTGAAGAGGAGATCTAGATTCGGTCTTTTAGGAGCAAAAACGAACTCATTTCTATATCTCCAAAGGAACCAAAGTGCTGTTTGGACCACCGCGTCAATGAGGGTAGATAGAGGAGGAGGGAGACTAACTTTGTCCACAAGGTTGATTGCTTCAAGAAGGCTCAAGACGTTTACGTTGTCAACTTTCCACCAATGCAAGACATCTTTCCATATTTTCCTAGCAAGATTACAATGAACGAAGATGTATTCTTCAGTTTCAACATCTTCATCACAAATTGGGCATCTCACTGAATTTAAGTCGATCCCCCTATGATCCAAGTTTATTCTAGTAGGCATTCTTTGATTTAGAATTCTCCAAGTGTTGACGTTTACCTTAATTGGCAGAAGCTTGTTCCATTTGAATGGTTGAGAAGGGAGGTTATGTGATTGGTGTATGATATGTTTTCTGATAAGATTAACAGAAAACCCATGTAAGTGGTTAAGGTAACACTCCCAGGTATCATGGGAGTTTGAGAGATGAAAGTTAGATAACAAGCTGACAATTTCATTAAGTTCATCAATCTCATGTTGGGATCTTAAGGGTCTGCTCCAAGTCCATTGGAAGAGAAGGCCTGGTGGGAGGATTGGGCCCGAGCCTAATATGTGAGGTCCAGTAGCACTAACATCAGGTGTAGAAATAGAGACAGGTGTAGAAATAGAGACAGTAGGGTGTTGAGGAATAGTAGGAGCTCGATCTTTTACAAGGCAATTTTTGTTGACTTCTAAGCAGAAAAGCCGAGGGAATGAAACATTTAACGGCCCTCCTCCTACCCAATTGTCAAGCCAGAATCTTGTAGACTCGCCATTACCCACCTTTCTCTTGAAAATATTTCTGAGATCAATCCCGATAGGGAGAAGATCATCATTTAACTTTACTATTCGATACCAAGGCCCCGACTTATATTTAATTGAAGATGGATCCCCTAAGCCACCATTGTAACCATGAATTGATCGAATAACTTTGCCCCAAAGAGCATTGTCTTCCTTGTAGAATCTCCACCACCATTTGGTCAACATAGATTGATTACTCACTTTGAGGCTAGAAATGCCAAGATCTCCTTGGTTCATAGGAGATAAAGCCTTGTCCCATGGAATCCAAGAAATTTTTTTAGTGACCAAAGAGCCTCCCCAAAAGAAATTCCTTCTTATACTCTCAAGTTTGTCTATTATCTTTTTTGGGGCCTTGAAAGTAGAGAAGTAATAGACGCCAAGGCCACCAAGAACAGATTTAATGAGAGTAAGACGACCACCAAATGATAGAGTCTTGGAATTCCATCTTGAAAGGCGTTTGAGAAAACGGTCTATTAGAGGGGACCAATTTGCACATCTAGACATATTTGCACCTATGGGGAGACCCAAGTAGATACAAGGAAATTGAGATGGTTGGCAACCAATCAAGAGTGCAAGAGAATTGACTTCCAACGGGGTTACACCAACACCAAAAAGCTTGCTTTTATTGAAGTTTACCTTAAGGCCGGAAGCAAGGTGAAAACAAGTGAGGATTCTAGATAAATTCTTGGCATTGGTTAACGACCATTCACCCATAATCAAAGCATCATCTGCAAATTGGAGATGAGAGATGTATGTTTTGTCTTTTCCCACCTCAATACCCTTAAAGATGTTTTTATTTTTTGCTTCAACAAGAATCACGTTAAGAGCTTCAACCGCCAAAATAAAAAGGAAAGGCGATAGCGGGTCGCCTTGCCTAAGACCTCTTTCAACTTTAAATTCTTTGGATGGGGAGCCATTTATGAGAACCGAGGCATATGCCGAATTAAGACAAGCTTTGATCCAATTTCTCCATTTGGTAGAGAAACCCATTTGGGACATGATTGAATCCAAGAAAGACCATGATAAAGTGTCAAAGGCTTTTTCAAAGTCAACTTTGAAAAACAAGAAACGTTTTTTGTGCTTCTTAGCCCAAGACAAGATTTCTTCTACTATAAGGGGACCATCTGTGATTTGGCGGCCTTTGATAAACCCCATTTGAACCTCACTAACAACCGAAGAAATCACTTGACCAAGACGATTTGCAAGGACTTTTGCTAAGATCTTATATTGACAACCAATAAGACTTATTGGTCTAAAGTCGCCAATAACAATAGGATCATCAATTTTGGGGACAAGGGTGATGAAGGAGGAGTTGCATCCTCTGGGGATAAAACTGCAAGATTCAAATTCTCGAACAAAAGAAATAATGTCATTACCAAGGAGATCCCAATGATTTTTGATAAACTTGAATGTGAACCCATCTGGCCAGGGGCTTTATCTCCACCACAAGCCCAAACAGCGTCCTTAATTTCTTGGTTCGAAAATGGTCTGTCAAGAATAGTGATATCTTCTAAGGAAAGGTGTTTAAAAAGATTGCTAGAGAATGAAGGTCTTGAGAGGTTTGTTTCCTTAAACTTGTTTTTGAAAACATGAAAGATGTGTTCTTTTATTGTGGGAGGATCTGTGACCCATGAACCAAGAATGTTCAAACCATTTAGTCTCGACCTATTTAGGCGACTATTGATAATCCCATGGAAGAACCCCGAGTTTTCATCACCGTCCTTTGCCCATTTGCACTTTGCTTTTTGTTTCAGATCTTTGATCAATTGATTTTCCAAACACATGAGATCCTTGATTGTGTTGGCTCTGATCTCAATGTTGTTCGGCGACAAAGGACCTGATTCCGCAAGCAAGTCTATTTGGTCTAGCCTAGCACGAAGGGCTACTGCAGAGGCAGATTCAGCCAAACGGACAGCCTGTCTCCAATTCTTTAGACAAGCTTTAAGACTCTGAAGTTTTCTCTTAAGAAGTACTGTCTTGTTATTAAAAGGCCCAATATCGGCAATTGAAGCACAACAAGTAGATATAACTGACTTAAAGTCCTTATGAAACATCCAGGAGTTATAGAACTTAAAAGGAATCGGTCCATAATCCAAAAGACAATTTGATAGAAGGAGAGGGGAGTGATCAGAGAACTCACTTGTCAAGGCGTTGAGGTTTGCTTGAGGCCATTTATCAATGTAGTGTCCCGAGACCATGATACGATCCAACTTGCTAAGCTTTGAACCGTGTTTGTTGATTCTAGTAAACCGTTTGCGACCTAAAGGGAGATCCATGAGGCCTGTATTGGCGATGAACTCATTGAATTTTAAAGCCCCGTTTTGATCGAAGACTGACCCCATACGTTCGGCAGAAGATCTAACCTCATTAAAATCCCCCATAACAATTGTGAGATTATCATGTTCCAAGATGAGATTAGTTAGGTCACTCCATAGCCTGGCCTTCTTAGCTTGACTTTGAGGGGCATACACAATGATCATGAGACATGAGGTTTCGAGAGATTGCCAGGTACCTTTAATGGCGAGGAAACAATCACCTTCAATAGTGTCAGTAGAAGAGAAACTAGATGTGTCCCAAATGGCGATAATGCCACCCGATTTTCCGTTCGACTTTTTGAAAGCAGAGCAGAATGGAGAGTTGTTCCAAAGCTCTTTAATTCGGAACTGATCAACCTTTGTCGTCATGGTTTCTTGGAGTCCAAGGAAGTGAACCTTATTTTCTATACAAAGTCTTTTTACCCAACTTCTTTTATGGTCCTCGCCCACCCCTCTAACATTGAGAGAGAGGACATTCATTGATTAACAACTTGATCTCCATTGGAAAGAACATGTGCTACATCATCATTCTTTCCATTCATATCGAAACCCAGCTCATTGCCTACATCGATGATCTTGTTGACCTCAATTGATCGCGAGCTTTTTGAATTGTAAATACCATCTCAGGTGTTTCTTGAGATGAGTTCTTCTTTGTGATGTTTGATGGATGTTGATAATTCAAAGACGAAACAAATAAACAAATTTAACAAACGAAGCGGAAGCTTTATTCAAATACCAAATCAAATTACAAAACCAAATTCAAAGACAAATTCTAATTCAAAGGCACCAAACTCTAATCCAAAAGGTACAAAGAAAACTAATACAATCAATCCCTATTTATAGGCTAAACAAACTTGCAGGACAACTAACACAAATTACCAAATAACCTCTAAAATTTAAGTCACTTTTCTAAGAATGGACATACATATCTTTCAGCCAGATGCAAAAGGTTGTTCCCCAAAGAGTCTTCAATTGTTTTATAAATATTCTTAGGTTCGCTCATTCCAAGTAATATGTTGTAAATATTTTCTGAGGATTTATCACAGCATATTGAATGATGTTATGACCATCTTTGTTGACACTCCTGACCGCATCTGGGAATTTATACCAAATCTCTTTAGCAACTTCGATTGCATCTTGTCTTATGGCCTCAAATAATGGATTGGTGAAATAGAGAGGGTGAGAGCTGGGGTCAATAGAAGCACATATCATGTCACATGCGGTCATCAATACTTCTTTGGAATGATCAAATTCAGCAACTCTCCTTCTAACGAACGGCCATGCTGTAACATAGACCCAAATGAGCAACTACACCAACAATAAAAAGACATTTTTCTTTTCTATTTTTCATTAAACTATCACGGTAAATGTTGATTCATCTTACCACTGTTGGGGGATGATAATTCATCAATCTCCGTGTTTAGTCGTGGATGTAAAATTAGTTTAGTGTTTATGTATTGTTAGTCAGTATATGTCAATTCGTATGTTATATTAGTTTATGGGTCAAGTTAGTAGCCTGCAAAACATGCGTCCAATGTAGTTACCAATAGCCCCCATTGCGCAGGCAGTTATAGTTCAG
>LBNU01000307.1:159178-171529 GCA_014162995.1 Artemisia annua
CAACATGATATTAATAGTTGAAGTTAAACAACAACATCAACCTCAACATTAATATCTATGTCAGCTAAACAAAGTTAAATCTTTCATCCAATAAAATTTTTACAAAATATTAATTGATATTAATACATAATGAAAAACTCATACATACTTATTAGTTGTACTTATATCATAGTTTTCACGGGTAAATTCTAATATATCTATATAGTAAACAAAAAATTTAAAATAAATTTGATTTATGTGTAAACACATGTGATCAAAGAACCTTTGGCCCAATAACATTATAGGGAGACCCGCTCAAAAATCCAATACAAGGTCGTTGCCACGGTTATATTTACAAGTTCTGCTAACTATTTATCTTACTTTCGCACATGTAGATGCTCTAACTTTTTAAAATATACATAAGATTTTTTGTTTTTAAACGATAATACTATATAACTAAATTTTTCTGAAAAAAAACCCGTGCGTGCACGGGTATTATAACTAGTATATACATATGCAATTTGGCCTCGTAATATAAACAATTCACAATACAAAATCCGAAATCAAAATTAAGAGGGGACGTTTGGGATCGCATCAGTTTAGTGTCGTAGTTTTACTTGTTTCATATTTAGGTAACTCTATCATCTACTGCTGCTATATTGATATTAATCATAGGATAGGATAGGATTCTTTTTTAAACCCTAGGTATAACTTCAATATGTAATATGTTGTTTGATTAAATTTTGTGTCAATAGGATGCAATGTTTTAAAACCTCGTTTTTTTTATTGACCAGCCGGTTGAACCACCAGGTCGAACCGGTTTTATGAGTAAACGAAAACATCAATATATATTTTGTTCGAACAACTTTTTAACACTGAAAATTCAATAGAAAACATCACCAAATTGTAACAGGCCCTTAAATAGCTCCAAGATAATAGATGGATAATTTAAGATGATAATGTTAGTTTTAAACATGTAACAATCGTTAGTTTCAGATAGTAGATGGATGTTTTAAATGTGGATGAGTGTTACGCTGTTACTATATATATAAACCACTTTGTTTTGGTTAGCATTGGCGTCTACACGTTTTTGTTTAACTACGGAGTATTATTCTTTTTGTGCATCACAATTAGTGTTCTTAATGGATATTTGTTATTGGTAAGAGCTATGTATGTCTAAAATAAATAATGGTTAGGTTGGTTATTGGTGCTTAGTTGTTTTCAAGCAACCNCAGTAAAAATGAAACCCTTTATATAGTGTTTCCCCTAGCCTTGGATAGCCGACACGTGGATTCCACTATCTCCATCCTGTGGTTGGAATCCAAACAGGTACATGCACTTTCACGTATTTCAAGAGATACGTGGAGCATTTTTGGACTAGATACATAGTATCCCATTTTTGGCGGGAAAAATTGATCCTTTCCCATCACGCTTGCCGCTGCTATTATTAGTCTAGCACCCGCAGGTTTCACCCTGCGCACACTAGACTGGGGGGACATGATGACGTATAGTCCATACTCGGGTTACGAACCCGATTAGTGAACATTACTAACGTCCAAGCCCACCACGAGTGGGCTACCATAACAATAATTGGACTACTAATTAGACGGTTTGGGCTCACAGGGCCCAAGCCCGAAGTTATTTATGGATTGGATATGTGATATCTCTTATTAAACAGATATATACCAAATATCCGATATCGGCGAACACGCCGAAGAGTGAGGAGCACGAAACCTTATCGGTTACGTGTGTATATATAGGGCATCATAGCTCTCGTCTAAGGTACGACTTACAACCCTAAAACTCTTCACAGCCCTAAATCGATTACTTACTCTCACGCCGGAGGATAATCGGGGGAAACAATCCCTCGATAAGCCTAACGGTGTCTGTTGCTTTCTTAGTGCGCAGGTCTCAAGAGTATTAAGATCTAATTGGTACAAGAACAGGAACCCAAACAAGGAACGCCCAACTTTTGTATCAACAATCAACAAATAGAGACCATGACTTTTAACTAGTAACAATGTCATATAACTAGAAAAATACGTACTCTAAATAATAAGTACCTAATCTGAAAAATACAACTTCCTAGAAAGGGAGGGCTTTACCTAAACCTTGTGGATTATTAGAGGGTTGTTTGTAAAAAGAGGGGTGCGTATAAAGAGCCCATTAAAAATGGGAAGTGATTCGCACACTCCAAAATGTTATTGGGACACTCTAATGTACAAGCAGTTGAAGCACAGTGTTAATACTGTACAAGTATTTAATGCACAAATAGAGTGTCCCAATCAATTTTGAAAGTGTACAAATCAATTTCCATTAAAAATTGATCACATGCTCGTATGCATAAAATCGACTGTATTATGTGCATAAAAACTTGTACAAATGATATAATGCAATTATTCAAACTTTGAGAGAGGGATCTATATCTTTTATATAATAAAAGAATTACATCATTTCGGAGTTTTCTTGACAAAACAATCTTAGTGGAAAAAAAATTGGACTAATAAGAATGCTTGATTTTGACACATAGGCGAAATCGAGCAATATGATTGGCCAATAAAAAGTCAAAATTGAATTGATTTTGGTCAAACTTTAATAAATTTGATAGAGAATTTGATTGAGAAAAAAACACATAAAAATATAGGTGTCAAATTTATAAAAATAAAAACTTAAAAAAAGAGGAGGTAATTAATAAAATATTAATGGTTGAATTGTAAATATGTTATATGGAGTTAAGTGTAAAATTATAAATCTCCATATTTTTTTATAACTTTAAATAATAAACAAATAACCCCTTACACTTTATAATATGAACTTTGTTTACAATTACATGAATATTAGTATTGGTTTGTGACTTTCATCCATTAAACTAACAAAATTTATAAATGTACGAATTAGTTTTAATATACGTTAAATACTTTTAAAATAAATATTAGTTTCAAACTTTCATCTATTAAAATATCTTTTTACTATGTACGTTAAATATAAATAAAAACTCATGTTATCCTATTTAAAAGTTTAATCTACACGTACACGGGTTTGAATATTAAATACAGTTAAATTATTGTTAACGGTAATATAAATATCAAATGGTAAGTACGAGTTGTTGTGATATAAAAATAAATATACGTGATTGTACTTATAATGACTCATGTAATTATTATTTAGAATTTATATACGGATATCCAGAAAAACATTTTTAAAAAACTTCATCAACGCTCATTATGTGCTACTAAACTCGCACATTTTGTACAACATGATATTAATAGTTGAAGTTAAACAACAACATCAACCTCAACATTAATATCTATGTCAGCTAAACAAAGTTAAATCTTTCATCCAATAAAATTTTTACAAAATATTAATTGATATTAATACATAATGAAAAACTCATACATACTTATTAGTTGTACTTATATCATAGTTTTCACGGGTAAATTCTAATATATCTATATAGTAAACAAAAAATTTAAAATAAATTTGATTTATGTGTAAACACATGTGATCAAAGAACCTTTGGCCCAATAACATTATAGGGAGACCCGCTCAAAAATCCAATACAAGGTCGTTGCCACGGTTATATTTACAAGTTCTGCTAACTATTTATCTTACTTTCGCACATGTAGATGCTCTAACTTTTTAAAATATACATAAGATTTTTTGTTTTTAAACGATAATACTATATAACTAAATTTTTCTGAAAAAAAACCCGTGCGTGCACGGGTATTATAACTAGTATATACATATGCAATTTGGCCTCGTAATATAAACAATTCACAATACAAAATCCGAAATCAAAATTAAGAGGGGACGTTTGGGATCGCATCAGTTTAGTGTCGTAGTTTTACTTGTTTCATATTTAGGTAACTCTATCATCTACTGCTGCTATATTGATATTAATCATAGGATAGGATAGGATTCTTTTTTAAACCCTAGGTATAACTTCAATATGTAATATGTTGTTTGATTAAATTTTGTGTCAATAGGATGCAATGTTTTAAAACCTCGTTTTTTTTATTGACCAGCCAGTTGAACCACCGGGTCGAACCGGTTTTATGATTAAACGAAAACATCAATATATATTTTGTTCGAACAACTTTTTAACACTGAAAATTCAATAGAAAACATCACCAAATTGTAACAGGCCCTTAAATAGCTCCAAGATAATAGATGGATAATTTAAGATGATAGTGTTAGTTTTAAACATGTAACAATCGTTAGTTTCAGATAGTAGATGGATGTTTTAAATGTGGATGAGTGTTACGTTGTTACTATATATAAACCACTTTGTTTTGGTTAGCATTGGCGTCTACACGTTTTTGTTTAACTACGGAGTATTATTCTTTTTGTGCATCACAATTAGTGTTCTTAATAGATATTTGTTATTGGTAGGAGCTATAATGTATGTCTAAAATAAACAATGGTTAGGTTGGTTATTGACGCTTAGTTGTTTTCAAGCAGCCTCTCTGTTTCTGTAGGGGATTGATTCGCACACCATTTTTTTTGATAAACACACCATTTTGTACAACACTGTAATGCACAAAGAGCACACAGTACAACAATGTAATGCACTTAGTGTGGTGCAAGAATAAAAAAAGTTGGTGTGCAAATCATCACCCGTTTCTGTATGTCAAAGTTTTACACTTACATTAAAAAAATAAACAAATTAAAACCTGGTAAAAGGATTTGAGTGGTTTATGTATTGATATTTGAAAAAAGTTGTTTGTCTTATCTTCTTATGTTTAATTTTTAGGTTACAAACATGCACTCACGAAAGGGATGCGCAGATTCTATGGTGAAATTGCCAGTTGAATGTCAACAGCGATTTAATTTGCAGTTTGGTACGGTTGGGACCTCAGCTAGCAGCGGGGTTGCTACTAGGGCCTCAGGAGGGGGTGTTGGAGAAGGGTCTCGGCTTGCTACTCCATGTCCCTTTGGCAACCAATCTGGCAGTGTTACTACTCATCAATCTGGTGGTTATCAAAGAGAGATAGCAGGTTTGATCTATTTACAACATATAGCGTTGTGCATTATTTCATATGGGTTAATGTTAAACAGATTGAAAGTTAACCAATTCTGTTTTTTATTAAAGTTGCTTTATCAATCTTATTATATGGACTGAATTTATTGTTCAAATTGTGTAGGTGGCTTTCCTCCGATTCCAGTTTATTCAGTTCCGTTGAACTACAGTTGTGCTTATACTCCATCTCTGACGGGTCCTGTACAATTTGTATCTCAGCTCCAGGCAAGTAATATATTTCCGCTATGAAGCTTAGTCTTTTGATCCTCCACTTTTGACTTTATGTACAATGTTTGCTATTTGAACTACAGTTGTGCTTACCTACTGTTGTTAATATATGCAGACTGTGAGTTCTCCATATCCACCTCAGTATTCTCCATCTCCTGTGTGGATCCCAATTAATGTGTGGATCCCAATTAATGCCAACCCTGTCCTACATGGTGGATTCCCTCAGCAACAGGTCTCTTTGCCGTACAAACATGAAAGTAAAAATGTTCTTTCATCTACCCAAAAGGTTTGATCTCCCTTATATATGTCGTGATATTAAAGTTGCAGATCTTTATTCTTTTTTGAAAGCCTATAAGTTCTTGGTCATCTTATTTTGATCAAACTATCGTTTTGAGATGTCAAATGTATATCTAATGTTTGATTAAATATGTGTTTAGCTCTGAAATAGATGTGTTTAAAACTCTTATTATAAGAGTAGTAGTTATATGACAACTTTTAAAATGTTGAAAACAACTATCGATCCTAATATTCATCCTTTGTAAAAACAACGATTTGTATCGATTATGATCATATTTACAATCTGGATCACAATTTTGATAACCTTTCTTAAAATTATTTTTGTTTTATTCTTGTATAATTCAATACTAGACAATTTGCTTTTCTGTGGTATAATTTGTTGCTAGGGTTCTTACTGTGTTATAAAATTTTGTTTGTGCAGCTGCAAATATATGTCAAGACTCTCACTGGCAAGACCATCACTCTCGAGGTTGAGAGCTCAGACACCATCAACAATGTCAAGGCTAAGATCCAGGACAAGGAGGAGATTCCTGCAGATCAGCAAAGGTTTATGTTTGCTGGTAAGCAACTCGAGGATGACCGTACTTTGGCCGATTACAACATCCAAACGGAGTCGACACTTCATCACGTGAACAGGACAAGGGAAATCTATGTCAAGAACCTTACTGGAGAGGAAGATATTTTAGAAGTCAAGGGTTCAGATACCATCGACAGCCTTCTTCAACAACTCGATTACTTTTCCATCGAAAAGTCAGAACATATACCTGTTGAGGTAACCGGGCCGCGCATACCCGACCCGGTTTTTTTATTCGAAGATATGGACCTGCCTGAGGTTCTGAAAGAAAATATAAGGTTATTTGAGTATGTTGAACCGAAGACGGTTCAAAGTTACGCAATACCTGTGATCTTGAAGGGACGTAATCTAATCGCCTGTGCACCCACTGGAAGTGGGAAAATGACAGCATTTTGTTTGCCAATAATCAGTGGGGTAATGCAAGACCGCCGTTTTAAATCAACTACTCATGCACATCCCGTTGCCCTGATCTTATCACCGACAGAAGAACGGTCTTTACAGGTCAGTGCATTGCCAAACATTCCTTATTTTTTCACTTTTTTTTTAATTGTATTATTATTATTATTGTTATTGTTATTGTTATTGTTATTGTTGTTGTTGTTTTGCTTTGATGTTCTAACTTCAGACTATTTTGCTAGATTTTCGAAGAAGCAAAAAAGTGGTGTTCTCAAACTAATGTGAAAGTTTCACACGGAACTACGCTATCTTATGATCGGGTATATAAATAATTTTTTAATTGTTATCGTTTGAGTTTACGTGCAACGTAATTGTTTGATATTAATCTGAAGGGAATGTTTTGTAAACTGTAGTTAAAAAAAAAAACCAATGATGTCGACATCTTGGTAGCTACCCCAGATAAAATACTGGAGATTCTTGACGTACCAGAGCTGCTCTATGAACCAAGACTTGCCCTGAAGCGCATCAAGTACTTGGTCATAGATGAAGCTGATGAAATGCTCAAGGAGTTCCCTATGCAGATCCGTATGATCATAGATTGTACTGACATGCCTGAAGTTGATGAAAGACAAACCATGTTTTTCAGTGCTACCTTTCCTCCTGAAATTCAAGTTAGTCTCTCTTAGTATATTAAAAATGAACTCAGGATAATAGAAATTATAGTAGTGTTTAGAATTTGGATTCTGAATACTTGGAGGGTGTTTGGGGCCCAAAATTTTAAGCGCTTATTTGCTTCCCCCTTGAATGGAAATATATTATTGTCATTGTCAGTTGAATTGATTATTAAACTTCAAACAACATAAACATATCCAAACACCATCTTTGTACAGTTTGTTTTATTCAAGTTAATTATGTGATTTTGAATGTGTTATCTTCTCATAATGTTTATACTGCAGGCTCTTGCAGTTGACTATCTATCAAACCACATATTCCTCTCTGTTGGAGTAGCTGGTTCTAGCAAGTTTGGTGGTCATGATTTCAGGAGTGAAAGCTACAGCTCCAGTGAATGTTCAGAGTATGCTACATATAATACTGCAGATTATGATGACGACAAAGTCCAATGGGAAAACTTCTGACTATTACAATGCTATTGCTTCTTGTTTGACAGCATTTAATTTATGGTCCGACTTTTAGTGGTTATGGGAATATTTGTGGCGGCAATGACTACTCTGCATCCCCACTTGCAGTAGCTGATTTCTATTGCGGTAGCTGGCCACTTTGCACCCCTACATCCGGTGGTTATTGGACTGCATCTAATGGTGTGACTCCTGGTGGTTGCGTCACTTCTCATGGCTACTCTGCACCCCCACTTGCAGTAGCTCATTCTTATAGCAGTGCTGATGTTGGACGTGGGTACAAGTCCATCGTTGCTGGAGGTTGGGAGTGAGAAACATCTGGTTCGGGTTCACATAGTTTTTGCTAAGAAAGCTGAAGATATCATGTGGCGGTGTAGATTTTTATTCTAGACTGTTTACCGAGAGTATCTAAATGATAGATTTGCATTGTCATTGTTATTGTTAGAATTTGTATCGAGGAAGCAGGTGTAAAGCTTAAGTTTTGAACATCCAAGATATGGATGTATGGTTTTTGTCGACTATATGAAATATCCTATCTTTCTTACTTTTGGTTAATAATTGTTTGAAGTTATATCCCTGTTTGTTTATGGATATATGGTTTACATGTATTTCACCCTAGATGAAAAGCTTTTCTATAAATCGAAGCGACCAAAACCAAACCGAATCAAAAACCGATTTTTTTAAAGACTTGAGCACCGAATCTAATTTACTTGGTTCAGTTTTGTGTTGCTCCAATCGGTTCGGTTGATACGGTTTAGGTGTCTTTTCCCCGGCTTTGGCTCCCGAGCCGAACAGAAACAGAAAATCCGGCTTGTTGATATATTTATGATACCAAATGATGGGTTTTCGGACCACTGTTTCCGGCTTGTTTATATTTTGTTACTTAAATGTCATTTGTGTATGATTTTGTTGCTTTTTTGTTCGTTTGTTTGTTTGTTTGTTTGTTTGTTTGTTTATATGGAAATGGATCATACTTGTTTTACACTTGTTTATGATACTTGTCAATAAGATCTTCTCCTTCGTTACTAAAATTCCAATGTTTGACGGTCGGTCGAAGATAATTCATCCCTTTGTAGTCTATAACATCTAGCAAACCCTGTTAAAAGAAATTCAAATAATACAATCGTATATCTCCCTATAATTTTGGTATAGTATGATCGTACGACCCGTCGGTGGGGCCGTCAGTATACAGTAAATGTATAACTTTTTTATATAAGTTAGCATTTGAATGATAAAAATTATCCTTTCAACCCACACTCTTTATGGGCTTTTTGCTGTAAATTGACCCCAACAGGGCTCAATGCTTTTTATACAGGTTATAGATATTTGAATTACGACAAAGGAAGATGTCACATACGTTTCAGTTGCATTATTATTGATCCTTTCAGTTGCTCGTACTCTAATCTTCGAAGCTTCCGGGTACCTATTTAGTTCGCCATGTGTCCTGAAATGCAGCAAATATGCTGTAGAGAAGATACTGAGCATGAATCCTTATGTTCAGTGGTGGTTCAAGGGTAATGCAACTAAAGTTAGGACTTTAGGCCCCCAAATACCCCCGATTTTTCAAGACCTTGTATATATATCGATATTTAATTAGTCGCATGTTTTTTTGCCTTTATCTTTAGAGATCCCCGATTACATAAGTCCCCAAAATTGCCGATTATCTTTAGAGATCTACGATTATGTAATATTTGACCGATTATGTAAGCCCCCAAATTTGCATTTAAAAGATATTTGTATTAATGATGTTATTTCAGAACTAGAAGGTCTTGTGCGCATCTTAAAAAAAAAAAAAAAAAAAAAAAAAAAAAAAAACAGAGATAATGGATTTTAAGATGCTTGCATTTCTGCCAAAGAAATTGCTAAAGAAATGAATGTAGAATCAAAAGACAGTGTAGATCAAGCTATTTCATCACTTGAAAGTAGGTTCTACCAATTTAGAGTGTATGATACCTTATATAATGCATGTTGGCACTTTCCTCCTATTAATTTTTTTAAAAATTCCTAAAATAGATTTTAAGCAAATACAAGTAAATTAGCATTGTTTACAACTATTTAAATCACAAATACAATTGAAAAAACACCATCCAATTAATACACTATTTAAATCATCATTTCACTAACATATACAACTATATTATCACAATGTACAATCTAATTAAGCTACTAAGCCAAACATGAAAATATACAAATAAAATAGAGTTTAAGTAGTACATTCGATTAAATCGTTTGTACAAACATCTAATGCACAAAGTCTATAGAAGTTACATGATTTTTCTTTTGCCAAGCTATAGCAGTTGCATGTTACCGTCGTATCAACTGGTTAACATAATAACATTCATTCAATTACCATGTACAACTCATAACAGTTGCATGTTACTAGTAGTATGTTACTGTCTTAAGTCATATCCGCAACAAAAAAAATCAATCAACAGAAAACAAGTACAACAATATCACGGTCCATCTCCTCAGATACAACAAACCACCACAAAAAAAAAAAAAAAAAAAAAAAAAAAAAAAAAAAAAAAAAAAAAAAAAAACAAAAAAACCTTCCTTCTCAATATATATCTTAAACGAAAAATAGTTTCAAATAAAAAGGTCTCGGGTTTGGTTTCGAATTAATCAAATATCTTTAAAGATCCAACACAACCCATCGTCGATCTGTTGATAACAAGAACCAACAAAACCATAACAACAAAGCCACGGTTCAAGGCTTGTGTCATTGATTTGTGTGGTTCGGTTAACAAGAAAGAAAAAGAACCGACCATAACAAACCTTACGCGAAGACTTTTCTAAAGATCTTGAAGCCAACACATAGACGAAGCAACATGATCTTGAAAAGGTTTGTGTCTCGAAATCAAGAAAACCAAAAAGGGGTTCGTGATTTTGTGCTAATAGGCTGTAGGAAGTTGTTTTTGTGGTTGAGTATTTTTTTTAAGAGAGAAATAAGGTTGAGTGGTGGCTTGTAAATGTGTGTAGGGTTAAGTGATTGATATATCTTTTAGGTTGCGTAACATTCTTGTTGATAATTTAAACGAACGAAACAAACAAACAAATTCGAACAAACGAACGCGGAAGCTTTATTCAAATACCAAACCAAATTACAAAACCAAATTCAAAGACAAATTCTAATTCAAAAGTACCAAACCATAATTCAAAAGGTACCAACCACAAATTCAAAAGGTACAAATAACTCTAATAACAATGATCCCTATTTATAGCCAAAACTAACTGTCATAGATTAGTTTCCTAATTCAAACAAACTTGTAGAACAACTTTTTACCAAAGTTACCAAATAACCCTTAAAGTTTAAGTCATATTCTAATAATCTCTACCGTGACTTAAACTTCTCCACCGGCTTCAAATCCAATTCAAAATTCCAAATGCTAGCGATACTAGCCAAATTCAAATCAAACGATCGATTCCCAAAAGCAATCCAAAACAAATTCGATCCAAAACAAATGCCGATGACTTCAAAACGAACAATCAAACGATACCGACAAATTCAAACTCGGTCAACCAAACAAACTAATCGGCTCAAATGATCTTCAACAAAGACAATCAAATTCGGACAACCAACTTCAAAAAACCCGACAGATGAAGATCCCAAATTTTCCAAACTAACAAATTCCAAACGATCGAAACAAATTCAAACGACTTGAACCAAGTCTTCAAACACCAAATCGATCTTCAAATTTCAAATGTCAAATTTAAATTCCAATGGTCCACTTATATAATAAGAATTACGACCCAAATATCAAATTCAAATTCTAATGACCCACTTATGTAATAAGAATTACGGTCCAACTTCAAACTTAGTACCCAAGTATCAACCAAATTCAAGTTAATAAATAACTTGACGAACGGACTCCAATAATTCAAACGTCCCAAATATTGATACGGATAATAATTCTAATGACCAACTTATTACGATAAGAATTATGGTCCTAATTCCCCATTCAAATTCAAATACCAAAACAAAATAAATATTGAAACTGAAACAAAATTCCTCTTGTAATTACCAAATAGACCAAGTTTATTTGGGCCAAAACTAACCAAAAGCCCAAAACAAATCCAATAACCAACAAACAGAAGTTAGGCAACCACTAACCAGTGTATCTTGATTCGAACGAAGGAACATCAGGGACTAAAAAAACAATAGATTCCAATTCAAACAAATCTTTGCAAGTTTAGGAGGTCCCACCAAAGAAACCTTTTTTTTTTCTTCTTCATAGCGGCGAACCTGGCTCTTGATACCACTTGTTGATAATTCAAACGAACGAAACAAACAAACAAATTCGAACAAACGAACGCGGAAGCTTTATTCAAATTATCAAACCAAATTACAAAACCAAATTCAAAGACAAATTCTAATTCAAAAGTACCAAACCATAATTCAAAAGGTACCAATCACAAATTCAAAAGGTACAAATAACTCTAATAACAATGAGGTATCCGATCCATTAGAAAGGAAAAAAAAATAGAAAGTGTAGAAAACCACTCAACATGTGACATGTGTCCCCCCACCTATTTTAATAATAAAATCCGCCCAGGGGCAAATTCATAAAATACCCATTTTTTCATTTTCCACCTCAAACTTCAAACGCACATATCTCTTAAACGACAAACTTTTATAAAAAACCGATTTCACCATAATTTTTAAAATCTAATCCTCTTTAATATGGTATAAATTTTGTTAAAAATTTCGAAACTTTTTTTTT